>QAPF01000972.1:0-15282 GCA_004367935.1 Colletotrichum sidae | reverse complement strand
GTTATAAGTAAATATTATTATACTTATTATATACTTCTCTTCTTATAAATAGTTATATAGATTTCAAGGGGATTTTAAATCTATTATAAAAAATTTAGAAGAATGATAAGTTATAGAATACCTAGCTTTTAATATTCTATTTTATCTTATTTCTATCAAGTTTAAAAAGATTTTCAATCCTATAACCTTAATAGTTACTTTTAATTATATATATTAAGCTTTAGTTTTAATAAGGTTCTCCTTATATAGATTATTATTATAAGGTCTTCTATTATTATAAGATTAAATATTAGAACTAGAAGTATAATTATCTATAATAATAAGTAGTTTTATTACTATTTTAACTAGTGATAAGCTTGTCTTAATATGAATACTATTATTAAGTAAAATCTATAGTTAAATTTATATATAGGGTAAAGAACTAAGATACTATTCTAGGTATAGAGTAAAAGTAACTGAATTATTATTAAAATTAAAAGCTCTTTGAAATATAGTAATATTATTATTCTTAGCTAGGTTTATAAGAGAAAGATAGGTAGAAAGAAGTATTTTCAAGAAGCTTTAGAAGTCTCTTAAGAATAAGAAACTAGAGATACTATAATCCTTGATATTATAAAAATCTAATATTATTCTAAAAAGGTTATTATATTTATTAAATATACTCTAGTAAGTAACCATATTAAGTATATAGTTAACTTATGAATAATATTATAAGGAATACTTCATTTTAAATTATAGTAAGAATATATAGTTAACTCTTTAATAGTAGGATCTATGAAGAGTTAATATATAATTCAGAGGCTTTTGATAGGGTTCTAAAGTAAGGAGTAGTCTGAAGTATCTAAGTAATAAATCTTATAATCTTTTATCTTATATAGATTTTAAATATAGGTTTTTATAACTACTTATTCTATAATAATAAGTTTTATTAATCTATAGTCTAGTAGTATGATAGAAAGGTTAATTACTAATTAGTATTAGTTTATCTAAAAGGTAAATGTATACTATATATAATCTTACTATATAAGTATAAAATAGTATTCTAGGTATTTATTATTAATATTCCTATATTATATAATACGAAGTACTATATAAAACTCTAGATCTATAGTATAGTAATTACTTACTAATTACTATATAAGTAGCTATAGCTAGTACTAAGTACTTAGTACCTATTACTAGTAGGGCGCGGAAAGCATACTGCTATATATATAGTAATACGTATAATTACTGTATACTTTATAGTATAGTGTAACTAATAAAAGAATATAGAAGAATAGTGAATTATAGAACACCTAGCTTTTAGAAGTATTCTATTTTATCCTATTTTTAAGAAATTTTAAAAAGTCCCCAATCCTATAATTTTAATAATTACTTTTAACTATATATATCAAGCTTTAGTTTTAACAAGACTCTTCCTAATTATTACTATAAAGTCTTCTATTACTATAAGATTAAGTATTAGAACTATAAGTATAATTATCTATACTAATAGGTAGTTTTATTATTATTATAACTAGTTATAAACTAGTATTAGTACGAATACTATTATTAGATAGAGTTTATAGTTAAATTTATATATATAGCAGAAAGCTTAGATACTATTCTAAATATAAGGCAAAAGTAACTAAATTCTTATCAATAGGAAATCACCTCTCTTTCAAACTCTCTATTAATAATTAGAATTATAATAGGACTAATAGGTAATTTATAAATAATATTTCTTTTACTATTAAAAAGACAAAGAGTAGTTTAACCTTTATAGGTAATATTATAATTATAACTTACTTTATAATCTTTTAAACAATATTCCTTCTTAATAGTTTCATCATAAAAACTTAAAAGCTTTTTTAATCTTATACATTATTTCTAAAGCTCATATCTATAGAGACTATTAGGGTCTTCTTTGAGCTTTTAGGTTTTATATTATATTTAAAATATAGATATCAAGTTTTATAGATATAATTCAGAATTTAGTTTACTACTTCTTAATGTTAAAAATTAGGCTTTCAATGAAAGTAAGTTAACTAATCAGGTAAAGAAATTATATTAAATATTATTATAACTATTATATATAGTATTATATTCTCCTTTTCTAATAGACGTTTATCTTAAAATATAAAGTTTTTTCTTTATATAAAAGGAGTTTTAAATATATTATAAGAGATATACCCTTTATTTTGAATTAACTTCTTTCCATTAGAAGTTTATAAGTCTTTTCCATATATATAACTTATAAGAGTTATAAATTCTAGGTCTCTTAATTATATAGAAGTTTAATATTGAAGAATTACTATAAATCCTTTCTTCTTTTAAAGTGATATTATAGTTAGAAGTTTTATCTAACCTTTCTTATAAACCTTCTATATATTTTCAAAATGATTCAGATACAATTACTAATAGAAAAGAAGACAGACATTTAGTTTTAATAATAACTATAGTTTTCTTTAGAAATATAGGAAAACTATAAAGTCTTAAGATTTCTTTTAAAATCTTATTATTATCATATAGAAAACTACTAAAAGTTATGAAATACTTTTAAAAGCTTTAGAATTCTATTTAATATTTTATATTTTAAAGGTATTTGTATATAGATCTCTTTAAGTCATTTTAATATGAATAAATATGCTTATTCTGTTATATTATAAAAGATTGAGATTGAAAAATATAGTAGTTATTATAAGTATTCTAAGTAGAATTCTTATAAGTATTACTATATAAACATTATATTTATCTTTAGATTATTAGTTTCTTCTTATAATTAGGTAAGTTTTGAATTCTAGTAATTACTTATATATATTGAACTTATAAATATAGACTTAGTAATATTTAAAGGCTATTTGACTTCTTATAGTTAGCTTATTATTTTTATTTTATAATTATAAGATCTAGTAGCTTTTTAAGTATACTTTCTTAACTTCTTAAAACTCTTAAATCAATAGGTCAATATCCTAAAGGCTTAGACTTTTCTTTATATAGTTTAGATATTCTTCTTAATTTATAAATTATTCAAAAGATATTAGGAGGAGAAGTAATTCTTATTAATATATATTTTCAAACTTTGAGGATTTTATATTGTATCTTAATAGTTAGGATCTTCTTAAGAATATATAAAATTCTTTTTTGTCTCATTTTAACTTTTTTAAATTACCTAAGAGTAATAAGTAATAAATAATATACTTAAAATACCACTTATACTTCTCTTTATTTATTCTTTATACTAATAGTCTTATTACTATTTATCTTAAATTATCTATTTTAATAGAATTTCCAGATTAAATAGACTTTAAATATCTATTTAATAAGGCAATTAATTTTATATAAAGTTTAAGATCTCTATATATTTTAAATCCTATTAAAAAGCCTATTTTCAAAGGTACTTATAAGGTAAATCTTATTATAAGTAAGATACATAATTACTCTGCTTTTTAATATCTTTTCTTTAGTATTTCTTCAGGAATTACTACAAAGTTTAAACGCTCTAAAGAGAGACGAGGAATAGATTGAAATTTAAATATATCTTTAGAACACATAGATTTTTCTTTAGTATTTTAAATACTTATTTATTCAATATTTAGTATAGTTAAGAATTATATAGTAATTCTTTCTACTTCCTTATTGATATTTTATTTTATAAGTATACTTTTTAATTACTCTATAGGCTTAATAATCTTCTTCTAAATCCCTTTAAAACTTACCTATAATATCTTATATATAAACCTTTCATAGTTATTGTTAAAGAATTTCTTTTTATGAAATATTATATTTTAAATTAGAAAGACTTCTTTTTAAAAAGGTTTTAAATCTTAAAGAAGGTATTTAAGACAAAGCTTATTAGGAATTCTAATAAGACTTATATTATAAGTTTTCAATATTAATTCTATTTTAATTAAAGCTTATAAATTATTATATATCTTTAATATCCATATACTTTTGAATAAGAGAAGTCTAGAATAAATATATAAATACTTTTATTCTTCTAGAAATATTCGAAGAACTATTAATATAATACCTTCTAATTTTGTTAAAGTTAAAAGACTATAATTAGAGAAATAAATAGTTACTCAACACTTTAAGTTATGAATTATAAAATAGACGAATTGTAATAATGATAAATTTTATCTATCTTTTAATTACTATTATTATTCTTTCTGCCCTTCTATTTTATACTTAGATGTCTAATATAGAAAGTTCAAACCTAATACTTTTCTTGTACATTTCTATTTGAACTACTTTATACTTCTAGATCTTATTATGTATTTTAATTTTGTAATTCTAGTTTTATGTATTGTTTCTAAAAGATTAAAGAACTTTCTAACAACCCTGAAAATGTGTTTTAATGTTTTCAATACAAATAGAAGTTTATATCAAATTAGTTATTTAATTTATAAAGATTACTTTTAATATGTATTTCTTATAGCTTTTCTTAAAATTATAAGAGTTAATAGTAATCTTCTGCTCTAAATGAATATATCGTATTATTTCTTTTAGCGTTCTATTCATTACTCTATAAATCTTCTTTCTTATATATATATTATAGTTTATAATTAAGACTATATAAAATAAGGATTTCAATTTTATTTGTCCAATAAATATTAATAAATAGTCTATTATTTTAAAGCTTAAATAATCTCGTTTTTCATATTAGAATTCTGAAGATTTAGTTATAAGATATTTCTATATAGAACTAGTATATTTATATTACTATTAAGACTTAAGGAGTTTAGTTTATAATAGAAGTTTTATTATTATTCATATTCTAAAAATAGCTCTTTTAAAAAAGCTCTATTTAAGTTTAGTTACTTTTACTCTATACTTAGAATAATATCTAAGTTCTTCACTCTATATATAGATTTAACTATAAATTCTACCTAATAATAATATTTATACTAATACTAACTAACAATTAGTTAAAGTATTAATAGAATCACTTATTATTATAAATATTCATACTTTTAGTTTGAATATCTAATCCTATAGTAATAGACGACTTTAAAATAATAATTTATATAAAAGAACTTAATTAAAACTAAGGCTTGATATATATAGCTAAAAATAACTACCAAGATTTTAGGATTGAAAACTTATGAGAATAGGTATAGTATAGAATCTACTAAGTAGTTATACTAAGATTATATAAAGCCTAACTACTCTATTTATATATATTTAAATACTTTCTTCTAGTTTAAATAGATTATACTTTTCAATAACCTATATTCCAACTATATACTATATTATATATTCATTATAATCATAAACCTAAGAACATTTAATTACCTTCTGAATTACTCTTAAATAATAAATATAAAAGAAATTTATTTCAATATATTATATTAATTCTTTAATAAACTTTTTGAAAATAGTATACTTAATTACTAATAACTTTAATAAAATAATAAGACTATCTAATAGCTTGGATTTTCATTATTATTATACTATATTATACTTTTATATAATTAGTTAAAATATATATAAATATATTAATCTAAATATCAAACTAAATCTTAGTATTTGAAACTAATTAATCTATTTAACTTTAATTAATAGTTTATCTAAAAAAGTACTGCTTAGTAGATATCTAAAAATATTAAGCTTTTTATTCTTTTAACTAAAAGTAGTTTTAATTATTATATAATAGATCTTAAGTTTTGAATAATTTGAAAATCTCATTCTAAAAAGATAAAATAACATTATAATATAGTTTAAATATAAGTTAATATAACTATTAATAACAACTTACTAATGTTTATTTAAATGGACCTCTTTAATAATAATAATATTTCTTTTCAAATTCTTCTAAAAGTTCTAAAGTAGTAATATATTTAAAATAGTTTAATTATATAATAATAAATTAGAATACAATATAAGAAAGTCCTTAAGAAAACTAATTTAAATATCTCTAGTTTAATATAGTATAATAAGTAGTATACTATCTACTTTTAAATAATTATATCTTACAATTCTAAAATCTAAAGAATTCTTATTGTTAAAGAATAGTTTTAAATATTTAATTAATATATTTTACCTAATTAAACTATAACTTAATATTAAAGTATTATCAAGAAAGAAACTCTAAACTTAGATATTAAAAATCTTATTAAATATAGAGAAGTTTTCTCTACTTGATTTTATACTAATAAAATCTTAATAAAAGATTATAATAAAATACTATCTATATTGATTATTCTTATAAGAAAGTTAGATAAAATATTTTAACTAGAACTAGGATACTTATATAACTTCAAAAATTATGTATAATTCTTTAAAAACTAAAAATATATTAAATATACTATGAGAACTTATATATTAAATTCCTATATATTTAGATAATTATTACTACTTAAAATAGTATTATAAATAGAATAACTAATTCAGAACTCTATATTTTCTATTAGAAACTAGTAATAAAACCAATAGCTAAAATCTAAAAGATATATTAATAAAGCTAAAGAAGTACTTTTAGATATTTCAAAAACTAAAATAATTGTTTTAAATAATAAGTCTAATAGTAATAACTACTACTTTTCTACCTTAATATATATTAGTATTAACCCCTCTTTTCTTAAGAAATTATTTAAAATCCCTTTTAAAGCTTTCTTCACTATTTGAAAATATTCTTTCTTTTAATAAGTATAGTATTCAATAGCTATAGAATAATTTACATTACTAATTTAATAGACTTTTAAAAAAAAGATCTTTTAAACTAAATAATAAGATAAACATAGTTTAGTATAGTTTAACTAACTTCCTTATAATTAGATAAAGTAAATAGGTAATTAGGAATATCTTTAATAGTTTCCATAAGAAGAAGATATTAGACTTAATATTAGATAATATAGTTTATATTAGAAGCTTTTATATTAATGTTACTTTAGAAGCTTCCTTTTCAATAAGACTAAAATCTAATATAAAAGTCTTAATTATACTTTCAGATTTAGCTTAATTAACAAATCTATTAGTATAAAATAGTTATTTAGAAAGTAGAACTTTATAATATTTAAATATAAACTAGTTTTAAATTATCTTATATTCTATTTAAGTAGTTTAGGTATTATTATACAATTTCTAAATATACTATTCTTTTCACTTTACCCAAAAATTGTTCTTCTAGAAGTATAATTAGATAATACTTTTAAATAAGATATTTCAAATAGAATACTTTTAAATACTTAACTTTTAATACTTAAGAAGTAAAACTTATGAAACTAAAATAATTAGACTATTCTTATTATATAAAAGCTTATTCTTAAGAAATTATTTCTAGATAAATTTTAAGGTTATATTTAATTTACCTATTTTACTATATTACTTAAGATCTATTTAACTTTCTTAGAACTTCTATAAATAAATCCTAAATTATTATTATTAAAGATAAGTTTTCAGATATTCTCTTTATATTTATATTACTTAATAAAACCCATGATTTAATCTTTTGAATATTCAAAATATTTAAAAGTTAGGTAAAATAATAGAAAGGTCTTTTGATATATAAGGTTTAATGAAATATTAAAAGAACTATAATAATAATTCATAGAGAAACTAATTATTAAATATAAATAATAGAATAAGAGATTAATCTCAAGTTATCTCCTTCTTATATTAAAGAACTAATTAGAATAATTAAGTATCTAGAATCAAACTAATTATTTAAAAAATAAAGATATAAGAAGCTATAAGACTACTATTTAAATTCTGAATAGAATTAGTTTTAATAATAGCTATACTATATAATATATCTCTAAATATTTAAAATAACTTGAGATTACTATATAAAATTAAACAAACTTAGTTTAAATAATATTCTTATTAATAAGTACTAAAGTATACTTTAAGCTTTTATTAAAACTTATAATCTTATTAAAAATAGATTTATATTTATAGATACTAAGTATACTTACTTGAGAAATAGAATAAATAAAGTATTCTAAAAAGGTTATTGTAAGTTAAACCTAGGGGATATATTAAATATTTAATAAGTTATATCTTAAATACTTATAATTTCTATAAGATCTAGATCTCTACTTTCTAGAAAGTTATTATTATTTAAAACATTAAATTTAATAAGATAATACTTTACTTAAGATAAGATTTATATAAAATACTTATAAAAGAAATTGTAAAACTACTAATTAAGTTAATAATTAAAAAAGAAAAAGACTTTATTCTTAAAATACTTAGAAACTTTAAAATAATAAGAATACCTGATAAAAAAGCTTTTTTTTTACTAATTATCTTATTCATACTAAAAGTAACTTAAGATATTAAGTTAAATCTAGAATTAGTTTTTAAAACTAATAAAAAAGACTTAATTATATTTGAGTTAATATTTAAACTATTAGGATGAGTTTAGTTTCTAATTAGTTTTTACTAGAAGAAGTGATTCTTAGTAGTAGCTAGAATTTAGGAAATATACTAATAACTAGAGAACTAAATAATATATTTAAAGTTAGAAATCTAGTTAGCTAAACCAAGATACTTATTTTAAGTAAATATAGGAGTAAATACTTAAAGATTCCTATTTAGCTACCTAAGGGAAAACTAAAATATGGCTTTAAATCTTAACTAACTAGAATAGTAAGTTTAACTATTTAAAGAATAAGTTAATAATATAAGAATAAATAATAATAGTAATTCTAACTAGACGTCGATATTAATAACTATATAATACTTTTTAAAAAAAAATAGTAGTATTTTATACTTAATAAAATATAAATAAGATAGTTTTACTAATACGTATTTACCTAATTAGTAATAAAGGCTTAATGAAAATAGTTTTAACTTATTAATAGTATTCCTTATTATTTAAAATTTGATATTAAAAAAGAAAGATCTTTCTACTAAGATTTAAATATATTAATCAACTAGTTATACTACTAAAAACTTAGAAAGATATTACTAATCTAGTAGAACTACTATTAAAGTCTTTTATTAAAGTATTAAGAACTAAAATTATAAAACTAAAAAAGGAAAGCATTTAATAAAAAATAAATTACTAAGATATTAAGACTAAACCCCTTCTTTTTGAATAGGTTTTTACTTATAAAATAAATATAAATAGTTATTTAGAGTAGTATAAAGTAAGGATTTATATATATAGAAATATATAACTAGTTAATCTACTATAAACTATATATATATAGTAATACTAATTACCTCAATACTTTAAGTAGTTATAGTAATTATTATATAATTCAATCTTAAAGTCTTATAATCTAAGATTACTAATATATTTCTAAATACTATAAAAGATTTTAATAGACTTCTAATAATAGTTGAACTATTAGATAGATTGAAAGTTATAGGGAAATATATAAAGTTTACATAAATTTTTTATAGGCTTTAAAATATATTTCTTCTATAGTATAAAGCTTTCTATACTACTCTAAGATTATTAGGTTTCTTATTATACTTAGAAACGTTTTATTTATTTAAGAGTAAGAATTGAAATATCTATATTTTCTTCTATATAAATAATATTCTTTTCTTATATTATAAAATAACTAAAAATAATATTCTCAATAGTATTATAAATATAAAATATACTTATAAATTTAAAAAATAAGGTTCTATTAAATACTTCTAAAAAGTTAAAGTAGTAAGAAATTAAAATTATTGAAAGATTTCTTCAATTTATAATATATATATTATTAAAATCACAGAATACTTCAATTTTAAAGATAAACTAATACCTATGATACTACTTCTAGTAGTAGTATTTATTATAAATAGTAATTAAATTAGATTTCAAAAGATTTGTATACATTAGATAAAAATAGGTTTAATTCTTTATATATCAATGATAATATGGTTAGATATTTTATTTATATATTTTCCACTTTTAAAAAACCTTATTAATCCTTCTTAAATATACTAAAATACTATTTACTATATAATTTAATATTTCTATAGGATAAGATTCTTAGTATTTTAATTTAGAAACTTAAAAGGTATTAATAGAATACTTTAAATACTCTCAATTATTAGAAATACTTCTTTTATAAACTATAAAGAAACTTAAAGATTAAATTATAATAATAATATCTCTTTATTTCTATTAGAGTTCTAGCTATTAAGCTATTACTAATATTTATCCTAATAACCCATTTTAGGTATTTAAAAGCTTAAGTATTCTCTTTTACTCTTATAACCCTATATTTTCTATTTATTATAGAAAATCAATTATTAGACTTAAAACTATACTACTTTAATTATTTATACTCTAAAGTAGTTAAACTATAATATTAGAATATTTAGTAAATAGACTACTTAGTAGCCTAAGTATAATAGAGCTAAAAGCTCTATATAATATAAGGTTAACCTTTCTAACAATAAACTCTATTTAGATATTAATACTACGAAGTTCCCTACTTCCTATAGAATTTAAACTTCTTATTATTATTACTATTTATATCAATATTAGTACTATTTTCAGATATCATTCTAAATAATTTATTCTTTAATAATTAAGAATTATCAATTTCTTTTAACTTTTTACTAATTACTTATTACTAATTGAACAGATTATAAGCCTAGCTTTATATTAACTTCTCTTTTTATATTATATTTCTATCTATACTTATTATTCATATTAATATTTATATTTATATTAATACTTATTCAAATTATACTAGAAACTATATTAATTAACTCTAAGCCTCTTTATGTCTATCTATTTATATAAGATTTCTCTTAACTACTTCTATAAGGCTCTATAGTTTATTCCTTTTATACCTATTTCAACTAATTAATTAACTCCTCTTATTAATGAATTAGTTTAATACTAGATAAATCTAGAAAGAGATTATACTAATTAGTATTAGAGTTCTAACTATTTAGCTATTATTCTATTAATCCTAATAATCCGGTTTAAGTATTTAAAAGCTTGAGTATTCTCTATTATTCTTATAATCCTATGTTTTCTATTTATTATAGAAAATCAATTATTAGAGTTAAGACTATAGTATTCTATTTATTTATATTCCAAATTAATCAAATTATAATATTAAAGTATTTAGTAAATAGACTACTCAGTAGCCTAAGTGTAATAGAGCTAAAAGCTCTATATAATATAAAGTTAATCTTTCTAAAAATAAACTCTATTTAGATATTAATACTACGAAATTTCCTACTTTCTATAGAACTCGAACTTCTTATTATTATTACTATTTATATTAATATTTGGACTATTTTCAAATATCATTCTAGATAACCTATTCTTTAATAATTAAGAGTTATTAATTCCCCTTAACCTTTTACTACTTACCTATTACTAATTCAACAATTTCGAAAATCAATCTAATAGAAAACTACTTAATAAAGTATTATTATAATATTAATAACTAAGGTAGAACTTCTCAGCTTTAAATATACTTTAAAAGAAGTTATAATACTTATAGTTATATTAAAGGTCTTTAATCTATTTAAAGTCATATACCTCTTGGGGTCCTTTTAAAAGTAGTTATATTTTATAGTTAGCTTTTACCTTATATATTCTATAGATAATACTAGTTCTAAGGAACTATTTAAATAGAAGAAACCTTAGATAGTAATAATATAGTTAGTTAATTTAATTCTATAGATAATACTAGTTCTAAGGAACTATTTAAATAGAAGAAACCTTAGATAGTAATAATATAGTTGGTTAATATAATTACTAATAAATATAAAAGGTATATTATAAAGGAAAAATATAGATCTATATCTATTATAATTACTTCTTTAAAGGATTATAATAAGTTATTATATAATACTTACTACTAACTAGTATTACCTATTACTAGCTATTAATAGTTACTAATTATTAATAACTATTAGTAAGAACTAATAGCTAGTAGTAATTATTACGTTTAGTTTATATAACTAGAAAGTTTATAACTATTAGTGATATTTACTTACTATAGGATTTAAACCTACTACTCTTACTTTAAAATAGTAAAAGCTAGCTAGACGTTAAACTATTACGTTAAGCAGGAGAAGTTATAATACTAAAGAGATTATTTTAAAATATTAAGTTTAACTTTAGAGATATTTAGAGAATATATTATAATAACTATTAAATTATGAGGTTAATTATTTTAAATAGTAAGTATTTATCTATTAGCTTTTAATATGTAGATATTTAATAAATAAAACTATACTAAGAATAATCAAAAAGGAGTTTTAAAGTAGTTTATATATTTATAGATATAATATTAATAGATAGATTTATGAAAGACTTGATTTAAGTAAAGTTTGAATAATTAAGAATATTCTTTAACTTTGTAGATCTATAAGAAATATTCTTAAAACTAGTTGAAATAAATAAGTAAGTCTCTAAGAACTATTCTTAATTATTTAAATAATATATATAAGTAATTTATATTCCTAAAATCTAACTATTTAATAAAATATCTTAGTAGTATTTATATAGAAAATTAGAAAATAGTAAAACCTTTTAGAATATTTATAAGGAATAAAGTTTTCTATTTAAATTTATACCTAATTTAAAATAGATTATTTAAGTTTAGAACTTTGAATAAGTAAATAAGAAGTAGTAATTAGTATATAAAAATTAATTTAGAGAAATATAGAAAATTAATTATATCTTCTAAAAGAGAAAATTAATATTAAAGCTTATTTAAAAATAGGGGAAAATTATTATAAATAATTATTAGAATACTAAAGCTAAGATTCTAATTTCTAAAACTACTAGGAACTATTTAAAATCTAAAACTTTAGTTTCTAGATCTTTTAATAATTACTTAAGATATAGAATCTTAATTAATAAGGGATTTAGTTAAAATAATTAAAATACTAGAGATAAGACTAATAATAGAAAGCTAGGTAAATAGTAATACTTAAAATAGCTAAATAATAGTAAGTTATATAATAATTAGAGTTCTAATAGTAGAATTAGAAATATTTCTATTTTTAAAAAAAGTAAATTTGAATTCTTTCTACTATTTAAATTAAAACTTAAGTTAAACTAATTTTCTAGTTTTACTAACTTCCTTATTCTTTAATTATAAAGAATTAGATTTAAAATTAAGATTTCAAATTAAACTATTTATTTTATTATCATTAGAAATCTGAATAGTAGTAAGATATTTCTTTAATATTCTATAGGTTTAATTAGAAATTAGAATATAGGATCTCTTTAATTTAGTTTTATATTAATAATAGTAGTTAGAAGGTTGATTTTAACTATTAATTTTAATAGTATAAATATAACTTCTATAAAAAAAGTAAAACTTAAGTAATAAATAGTATAAGGAATAGTTTAAATAAGCTAAATATTACTAATTAGTTTTATTTTAAAGAACTAAGTATTATACGTTTCTATAATCTTGTGTAAATTACTTTTTTTAGAAAGAATAGACTTTATTAGAATATACTTAGTAATAATAGACTTCTTATTTAGATTAGTTAATTAATACTTAATATTCTTAAGTTAATATTTAAGGTTATTTATTTAGAAAAAAGCCTTTTAATTTCTTATTTAAATAAACTTCTTTATAAATTTAAATATAGTTTTAATATGCTTTTTTAGATATTTAATAGGATTCTTAATATTATCCTCTTTATTCTTAATATTACTAATAATAAGTTTAATCTTTTCTTATTCTTCTTTAGTAATTAAAGAATTACTAATTAGATTATCTTCTTTATTTTTAGAAAATAGAAATAAGATAGGAATTTTCTTAGGATACTTTTAGAAGTATTTAATTCTAATAAGTTTTTTTATTATAATAGTAGTCTTCTTTAAAATATTATGTTTCATATAATTAGTCTTAAGTATTTTAAAAATTTAAAGTAGAAGTAAAAGTATTAGGTATTCTGATAACTTAAGAAATTTAGTAAAATATGACTTAATAAATAACTTAAGTTAATATATTTTAATTTATACTATTATTTAAATATTAAGTTTACTTTAATTAGATAAATATTTATGACATTAGTAATCTAGCTTCAGGTTTTAAAAATTAAATATTTATAAATATAATTAGTAAGGTTAATAAGAGTATTAATACTAAGAAGTATAAAAGAAAAATAATAACTTTAAGTTTAATTAATCAATATATAATCTAAAAGAAGTTATTCTATAAGATAAGTTTTTTAAAAGAATAAAAAAAAAGTATTTTAAATAAGAGAAGTATTATTAAAAATAAAATGACAACAAAAAATACTAATTATAATGTTAAATTATAATTTCTAAGTATTTTTCAAATTAGGGTTAGTTTCACGAAATAAGTAGTAATAGTGGGTTGGTACTGTCCTATTGAGGCTAGGCAAGCCCTTTTTGAACCATGATTGGCCAAAAGGTGGTTTTATTTAATAAATGTAGATGTATGAGGAAAGAAGGCCTTTGTATATAACTGCTGTTTACAAGTTTTTATAGTGACGGAACGGCTGATTACATAGCTGTACGTGCTTATGTAGTCCCTAGAAACCATTCTGTAATAGTTGGTAAGTATCTTTTTAAGCTTAGAGATAAATAAAGTAAAAACTAGTATAAGATTACTTAGTAAAGTATTTAGGTTAAAATATGCTAAGAAATTAATAGTAATATTAAATAAATTATTATTAACTATTTTAGCTTTAATAGAGTTAGATTATAATTAGAATATTAATAATAATGAAAAATTATTGCTAGTAAGTTTGCGTACCTAGTTGTTATTCTATTACCTATTAGCTTCTATATGATCATTTTGGTTGGAGCTAAGTTTGGACTAGTAGCTATACTACTAAGTCCTTTTAACTATATTTACCTATAGAGATATATATAAGCTATAGTATATAACTAGGTATTTTCTTATTATAGAGATTATTTACTAGGTATTATATAAAGCTACCTACCAGGCAGGAGGGCTAAATACGTAAAATTCTAATAAAAAGTTATTATTATATTAGAAATTAATATATGGAATCTATTTTATTAGTATATACTATTAATAAGTATAAAAATGTAATTATTGAAAATATTAATATATAGGGGAAGAAAGAAACTAGTAGGTGAAAAGATAATAAGAGGATTATTTATAATATTCAAAAATCAAATAAATGACGATTTTAGAAAGAGCTAACTAGTTATTCTAATGAAAAAGAAAATAAAGAATAGTTAAATATATAATAGATTCTAGTAAATTTATTATAATAAATTATTTCTTTTATTTAAATATTCTAAAATATATTTTAGGAATATTTACCTATTTTTATTTATAATAATCTTGTTAGTTGCATTATACTATAGGGCATATAGTAACTATACATATTGCTATATATATAGTAGTATACCTTCTACAT
>QAPF01000971.1:0-15073 GCA_004367935.1 Colletotrichum sidae | reverse complement strand
TTTAATAATAAAGTTAATAGAGATTTAAATATTTTTAAGAAGTTTAAATATCTTAATTATATTAGCTTAGACATACATCGACTTATTTTACTAGAGACTTATAATTACTATAAATATTTTATCTTATTTATAGATGAATATAGTATATTTATTTAAAGAAAGTTATTAAGAAGTAAAAGTTCTAAAGAAGTTATTTTAATTTCTAAAGAGTTTATTAATATAATTAATAATAATAATAGTAATAAGAGAATTAAGGAAGTTAATATCAATAGTAGCTTTAAACTTTCTAATATTAAAATAAAACATATTTATTTTAATAATAATATTATTCATAGTATAAGACGATTTTATATTTATAAGCCTAATAGTTCAATGAAAAAACTATAAGGATTATAATTCATCAAGCTAAAACCTTTTTTATAATTCTAATTTGCCTTTAGATTTAGGAATGAGCTATATTAGCTTCTCTTTACATTTATAATAAAAGATCTTATTCTTCTATTAAGTCTAAGAATTTATATAAATTTAAAAATAAAAAGAAATTTATTATTAGTCATATAAAAGTATGGGGTAGTATTATTACTATAAGGTTAAAAATAAGTATTCTAAAAAGCTTAATCTAAAAGTAAAACAAAATATTATAGTTATTTATAGTTATAATATTTATTTAGTTCGAAACTTTTAAATTTATAATATTATTTAGTCTAGAGATATAAATATTTTTAAACCCCAAGATAATTCTTAATAAAAAGATAAGTAATCTATTTTAATAATATTATTACTACTAAGTCTAGTTAACTTAATAAAAAGAAATCTAACTAATTTAATTCTAATAATTCTTCTTAGAATCTCATTATCATTAAGTCTAATAGAGTTCAAAACTTTACTAAAATACTATTCATTCTCTTCTTCTTAATAAAGTGAATAATAATAATAATAATTTAAATCTTTCTTTTGATAAGAAACTAAGTAACTTTTCTATAATTTATCTTAATAGAACTATAAATAGTATTAAGAGCTTTAATAAAAAGTCTATTATACCTATAGAAATTCCTTCTTTAAATCTAGAAGTTAAAAAGACTAAAAATAGTAATTATATAAAAGGAATATACTGCTTATAATTCAAAATTATCTTTCTTTAGTCTTTTATACTAATTATAATTAATATAATTATAATAGTAACTTATTTATCAATAGATGTAGCAATTTTCATATTACTAAGTATATATTATTAGTTAATATTCTAGATAAACTAACTATTGTTTTAAAAACTATAAGTTCTTAGTTTAATAATAATTAGATTCAGGCTATCAATAAAAAAGTTAAATCTATAGAGTCTATAGAAGTTTGGATAGTTATACTATTATTTAATATTTTCTTTATTAAAAAGAAAGGTATTAATATATTAAGTAATAAATAGGTTTATAAAATAAAACCTAATAATTGAGATCCTAATAATGCTACATATAAGGCTAAATAAATTAGTGAAGATTTCAATTAGTATCTGAGTATTAATTATTTAGAAGCTTTTAATACTACTTCTAGGCTTAAAAACTATAGATATATATTAATTATATCTATTTATTTTAATTAAGTTTCAATTTAATATAATATCACTACTATATGTATTTATATAAAAATAAATACAAAGATATATATCAAATTACTTACCAGTTATATTAATAATAAAAGCTCTCAAAGTTTAATTTATAGTATTAACTATAAGAATGGGTCTTTTATTTATTCATCAAATAAGGCTTTATATTAATCTAAATAGAACTTTAGAATATAAAATTTATACTTTAAATCTATTTTATAAGAGATTAGTTTGAAAATATTTCTTTATAATAAAAGAAAATTTATATTTAATATTACTCTTAATAAAAGTAAGTATTTAGCTATTTTAATATATTATATTGATAATATACTATTAAGGGCTTATAATTCTACTATTTTAGAATATATTTATCATAGTCCTTAAAAGATATAAAAGTTTGAAATCTAAGAGAATTTAATAAGTTTTGAAATAATAATTAAATTATTAACTATAAGAATAAAGGTATAGAAATAAATTGTTTTAGATATACTAATAAAACTCTTATTCAACTTAAAAAAGAAGATATTTATAATTTTAATACTCTAATAGATAATAAAGCTAGATTCTTTATTAATAAGGATAATATTATAAAAGAAGAAATATTAGAATATTAAAAGGAAATAGGAGCTTTATTATATTTAACCTTATAAATAAGGCTAGATATCATTCTAATTATTTTTACTTACTCTCAATTTTTTTTAAATTCTTCTAAAGAATATTTTATTATTTTTAATAAAATATAAGGTTAGTTAAAAAAGAATTCTAATTATAGGCCAATTTATAATTGTAATAAGATTAAATCTTTTAATTTATTTAGATTCTTAGATTCAGATCATACTAGAAATATTAATAATAGCAACTCTGGTTCAGCTTATATATTTTACCTAGATTCTTATAATATTATAGGTTATAATTTAATTAAATAAAGAATAGCAATTTTATCGAATTATAAAGTAAAATTTATAGTTCTAGTAGATACTATTAAAAAACCTATTTACTTATATAATAACTATAGTTTTATTAATACAACTTTAAGATTAAAGGCTATTAATAAGTTAACTATTCTTATAGATAATTCATTAGTTAAAAAGGTTATTAAAATACTAAATTCTTTAAAGAAGCTAAATATATTGATATTTATTATTATTATATTAGAGATCTTATCTGAGATAATTAGATTAATCTCTACTATATTAATATAAGTAATAAAATTTCTAACCTTTTAATAAAGCTTTTAAGTCGAGTTAAATTTAATAGAATTATTAAGAAGATTTTAGAGAATAATTTTAAAGTTTAGCTTTTTTATAGAAGAAATAGTCTTAATAGTCTATTTTCTAAAGATTAATCTTTTCTTTTAACTTTTTACTAGTTCTAAGTTTTTCTAATCTTTCCTAATTTATTTAATTTTATTTTGAAGTCTTTTCCTTTAAATCTTTTCTAGGTTTTAGGTTTCTCAGCCTTTAATCTTTTAAAGATATTTCTCTATTTTTCCTATATAGTTTTTAGAGTTTTTATTATTCTTTAAATTATAAAAGATATATTTATCTTCTAGATTTAAAGGGAATATATTAGAGTTCCAGCTATTTACTTATTACTTATATTTATCCTAATAACCTATTTTAGGTATTTAAAAACTCAAGTATTTTCTATTATGCTTATAATTTGATATTTCTATTTATTATAAAAAATCAATTATTAGAATTAAGGTTATATTATTTGAATTATTTATATTCTAAATTAATTCAATTATAGTATTGAATATTTAGTAAATAGACTAACCAGTAGCCTGAGTATCATAGAGCTAAAAGCTCTATAATATAAAATTAACTTTTATGAAAATAAACTCTATTTAGATATTAATACTGCGAAGTTCCCTACTTCCTATAGAACCCGAACTTCCCATCATTATTACTATTTATATTAATATTAATACTATTTTCAGATACTACTCTAAATACCTTATCCTTTAATAATTAAAAGTTATTAATTCCCCTTAACTTTTTACTAGTTACCTATTACTAGTTTAACAGTATTATTTAAAGCTCTTATTACTACTATAAATATTACCTAATTAGTAGTATTTATAAATTAGATATAGAGATACCTATTTATCTTTATATTAAATTCCTTATTATTCATAATAATAAGAATATTAAACTTATAATAAATATATTTTACATAGGTTTCTAACTAGTTTTCTTAACTTATATATTTCCAAATAGTTTCTGTTAAATATTAAGAGTTTTATATTATTATTATTACTAATTATACTAATTATACTAAAGATTACTTAATTCTTATATATATTCCTTGTATTTTATTCATAATTTCTATAATTCTTATATTTTCTATTATTACTATAGTTTCTTTAGATAACTTCTTTATAAATAATACTAATAGTATTAGCTTTCTCCTTCTAGGTGAGAATTTAACTACTAGTTTATATTACTCTCTTGACTTTTACCTCTTATTCTACTTAGGTAGCTATATTCCTAATACCTTCCTTAAGTTACTTCTCAATACCTATAAGTTAATCGTTTAATCTATAAAGATTACTATTAATATATAGCCCTTATAGCCCTCATTAAAATTATAAGTATTAGTAGTCATCTTCTCCTCTAGGTTAATATATTATACTACTTCTTTTAAAACTTTATATATTACTCTATATATCTTCCCTTATATATATATATATTATAATCTATAGTGAAAACTATATTAAATTAGTACTTTAGTCCTACTTTCTTAGTAGATATTAATAAAACAAGTTTAATACTTTAAGATTTAGATATCTTAGTCTTATATATTAGAATTCATAAGATTTAATTATTAAGTATTTATATATAAAAATAATATACTTATATTACTTTTAGAACTTTAGAGGTTTATTTTAAGATAGAAATTTTATTACTAGTAGTATTCTGAAAGAAACTCCTCCTAAAGGGTTATATTTAGATATATATTGTCAATTTATAAATTTAAAAATAAAGAAATAAATTCTATCTATTTTTTAATCTTATTATTTCTTAAACTTTCATCTTACTATAGACTTCTTTTATACAACTTTTAAAATAAGATTAAGTTGCTTATAAAATTAGAATATAATATTATGTTATAGGAGTATAATTTTATAAAACTATAAAAGCTTCAAATAATAATAATTATAATCTTATATTTCTTGAGAGAAACCTTCTAAACTTTAGTTTAAAAGTAGTTACTTATAGTAAATCTAATAAGAATTAAAAAATACTTAATATCATTAAATATATATGTTTTTAATCTTAAATTCTAGAATTATAATATTTATAAAAGTATAAAACTTACTGAAAACTTTTAGAATCATATCTATTATGTGGTTGTATTGAAGGTCTTTGATCTATTTAAAGTTATATGCCTCTCGGGAACCCTTTAAAGGAAGCTACACCCGGTAGTCGGCTCTTGCCTCATTTACCCTCTAGATACTACTGGTGCTGAGGAACCGTTTAAACGGAGGAAACCTCAGGCAGCAAACGCGGTTGATTAATACGATGGCTGACAAATGGAAGGTACGTATAGAATTATAACTATAATATTATAAAATTATTTATATAATTAAAAAGTTAAAGTCAAGTCTATAATTTTCCTTATATATTATATAAAGTCTTTATTAGATTTCATCTTTTTATTAAAAATACCTTGAATTATATAATTAGACCTTGAAATATAATATTAGATTTCTTTATTTATATAGAAATACTTTAAAAAGAAGTATTTTATGTTATATATCTTATACTAAGAACTTCTAATGAATTTATATTTCTTATTATTATCTAAGTCTTATTTATTATATTTACTAGTATTATATCAAATAGAAATACTTCTCTCTTTTTAAATTTAACTTTAATTTTAATTCTTAATAAAAAGAAGAAATCTTTCTACTATATCTCTATTATTAATCTAAATATCTATAAGATTAAATATCTATCTTATTATTATAAAATAGTATAAAAAGCTTAAGATTCTAATAGACTTTTCTAAAGACTTTCTAATAGAAATTATAAGGATTTCCCTAGGATTTCCTATTAATAATTACTAAAATTCCTTATTAGAAATTATTAGGATTTCATATAAGATTTCTTTAAGATTTCTTATTATATTTCTTAGAGACTTTTTAATATAAATACTTTAGAAATCTAAATAGATTCTTTATAGAAATAGAAGAATTATTAGTATTTATACTATTATTCCACTCATATGAAAATATAATAATTAATAATAGAACTTATGTTTTATTATTAAGATTTTAATTCATTCTATAAATAACTAATTAATATAACTAGAGAATATTAAATTAAAAATGAAATTTTAATATAAGAAAATAATTAGAATATTTCTTATTTCTTAGAAAGTTATGTTATTAAAATAATCTAAAGATTAGTAAATAATAAGTAAAGTGAATATTATAATTATTTAATTACTATAATTTATATTTCTATTAAATCTGTTTTAAATAAATTAAATAATCTCTATATATAATATAGATTTAATTTCCTTCTAAAGATATTTAATATAATATTTAGTAGTTATATTAAAGATTTCTAATTTATTTAAAGTTATATATTTCTCTAGGACTTTTTAAAAATAGTTATACCTAATGATTAACTCTTACCTTATTTATCCTATAAATACTATTAATACTAAAGAATTATTTAAATAAAAGAAACTTTAAATAGTAAATATAGGTAGTTACTATAATTACTAATAAGTATAAGAAGTATATTATAAAAAGAAAGTATAGGCTTATATTTATTATAATTACTTCTTTAAAGGATTATAGTTATATAATATTAATACTAACTAGCTAATAGTACTTATTACTAACTATAAATAGTTACTAGCTATTTATAACTAGTAGTAAAAGCTAATAGCTAGTAGTAGTAACTATATAGTTTATATAACTAGTAGGAATACTAGTCGTAATAACTTACTATAGGGTTTAAACCTACTACTCTTACTATAAAACAATAAAAGCTAGCTAGACGTTAAACTACTACATCAAGCAGGTATTTAATATAATATAAATTTAAACTATTAAGTTTAATTAAAGAAGCTTTTTAAAGTTATTTTTAATTATTTACTATATATTAGTTCTTAGATATATAAGTAAAATAGAAATAGAAATTTAAACTTTAATTTTCATAGCTTATTAATAAGAATCTTAATTATAATAATATTAGAGAAAGATTAATATTTAGATAATTTATATTTATTATTGATAATCAATTATAAAATTCCCTGGAAGAATTATTATTTCTATATAATACTTTTTAAACCTATATTTAAATAGATTTTTCTTAAGCATAAAATAAAAGACTTGAGAAACTAGAGTTTCAAAAAGATAAGAATTTATAAAAATCCCTAATAAGACTTAGGAAGTTTAAGTTAAGCTTTTCTAACTTAAGTTTTACTTAGTAAAATAGTTATATCACTTATTCCCCTAGTTAAACTTATTAAGTTTAAACTAATAATCCTCGGAATTTTATTTTAACTATAACTATTTAAACTAAGTAGAGTCTTATTAAGAATATTAAGTATGATACTTATATAACTTACCTTATATATATATATACAATATATTTAGATTTATACCTTTGTTATATAATAGAAATAGAAATATTAGGATATTAATAGAAAGTTACTAAGAAATTATAATAGAAAGTATTAAATATTAAGAATTATATATAAAATCTCCTATATTAACTATACTATTAATAACTTATAAACCTATTAATCTCTATTAAATTATAAATCTAATCCTAAAAGAAATAGATATACTTTTTAATCTGCTACTAAATCTACTTCTTGATTTACTTCTTAATCTATTATTAAATGTATTTCTAAACTTAAATAACTTCTAGAGACTATTAGTTATATCTTCTTAAATATATAGAATATTACAATTAGAAATAAAGTAGAAAGTTAAATCATAACTTTCTAAAATGACTATTAAAGCTTTATTTACTCGTTACAATATAAAGAAAGATAATTAAGCAGTTAACTTACTAAGTATAAATCTTAAGGAATTACTATAGAATTATAAACTTAAATTAGAAGGAATTAGAATTTTTCATTTTCTTAATTAATATGATTTTTCTAGAGAATTCTATACAGAAAGTATTAGAAGATTTATATAAATATAGAATAATTTATTAAAATAGTAAGATTCTATATAGATAATTCTAATTATAACTACTTAATACTCATTAAAAATCTGTTTTAATATTTCTATAGAACTAGTAATAATTAATATATAATAAATCTTACTAGAAAATGATAAGAAATATTTTTATATTATTAATATAATTTAGATAACTAAATTACCTCTCTAAAAACTAAATTTAAAACTCTTATTTAAATAGCAAAATAAGAATTTAAGAAGATTTATTATATTATAAATAATATCTATAATAAGCTAGACTTTAGGATATTTATTACTAAAGTTATAAATCTTATAAAATAAGTATAATACTATAGATTAAAGATTCTCAGAGTAATTTATAATAAATTCAATTTTAATCTAATTATAAGAATTCTAAGATTTGGACTAAGTATTAAGAAAGATAAGTAGATTGAATTTATAGGAGATAATGAAAATAAATAATTAAGAAATATAACTTCCAAAAGATAGAAAGATTGAAGAACGAAACTGATATAAAACTGATATAATAAGTTTTAGAATATTATAGATTAGATAAATTACTAAGTAAATTAACTTTGTAAAATATAAACTAAAACACAAACATAAATTTCACTTAGACTAAACTAATTTAACTAATTGATATATATTATTATAAAGGTAATTTATTTTATTAATTAATTTAAAAGAAATCTGCTAATTAATATAAAATTCCTCTCTATTAGAAAAAATAGAATAAATTTATGAAAAGATATAATTAATTTAAAGAAATAAGTTAAGATATTGAATGAGGAAACATTATCTATATTTAATACTTTAAATAAGATCTTATTAGTAAGAATGGATTATAGAAGTTTGTAGATATCTAGGTTTCTAATCTTAATAGTTATATTAACCGCAAAAATTAAAGAATATATAAAAGAGAGTTCCTAGGAACAATATAGTATATATACTACTAATAATAATTATAAAGTTATAGATTTGAAAGATGATATTTTAGAATTAAGTTAAATAGAAGATATTAATATTATTTCTAATAAATATATTCCAAGTAATTATTAGAATTTATTAGAATATTAAAATTACTTCTTTATTTCTTTAAAAGATCTTATTTATAATAAGCTAATAGGTAATAAGTATAAAGAAAAAGAGTAATATTACTAAGATTACTAAAAGAAGATTAAGCCTTTTTAAAGAAATAGCTTTTTAAAATTAAAACTCGTTTTAGTAACTATACTATTAACTATTTTATATAAATATATCTACACTTATATTAAGAAGTACAACATACTGAATTATACTATTTTTAATATATATATTAATATGAGAGCTATAAGATACCTTATTTAAAAATCTTAGATAGAATCTTAACTATAATTTTAATTAGGAATTAACGATATAATGATTAGGAATAAGACCCTTATAAGTTATAAATTAAGTTATATTCTTTTTATTCTACTAAGGAATAATTAATAATTTACTTAACATTATAAAGCTTAATCTTAGAACTTAAGTAGTAAATAAGCTTAAAGCTAGAATCTTATTAGGCTAGGAATTCAATATTCTTAATAGAATTGATATTCTTGGGAATTATTAAAATTAAATTATACTAAGGCTTTTAAATCTTAATATAAGTATGTACTAAGAGAACACCTAATATCTATTTAGCAAAATTAGCTAAAAGCTTAATAATTCCTCTAAAGACCTTAGTATGTATTCTAATTAATACTTTATAAAGTTTGAAACGAATATATTTATATTTTAACTTATTTGTAATAGTATAATTCATATAGTAATAAGTTAGTAGTTATTAGTAGCTATATATAACTATTTATTATAAAACTAGGAAATTGCTAAAAACTAGAAAATAAGATATATTTCTACTAATAACTATAAGGAAATAATAATATATTACTTTGAAAAGATAAAATTTCACTTTTTAATTATTTTAATACTAGAGATTCTTACTTAGTTATGATAAATAAACTATATTAAGATTAAGAACTAGGCTTAAAACTTAATTTTAATACACATATTTCTCTTTTATTATCAGAAGTAACTATTTTTGATTATTTAAAGAAGTTTATTTAAAAGATTTCTAAAATTACTACTAAATATTTAATCTTTTAGAAATTAGAAACGTAAGTTAATATAGAAGAATATGGGAAAGTTTCTATACTTCTAGTAGATAACTACTATAAAAAAGATAGTATAATATTTATATCTAGTTAATTTTAAAAACTAAAGATTTCTAGATAATAAACTTAAAAGACGATATAAAACAAATTGGATAGGTTAACTTTTATATAGTATTTAGAATATTGATTTTAATAATCTAGAGAATAATAAATAGAAACAAAGAAAAGTGAATAGTTATAGATTTAAAGGTATTAATTTAAATTATAGTCCTAAATATATATCTTATACTACTATAGTTTAAAAGTATATGAAAGTTCTATAGAAAGAAGTTTATTACTATAGTTAATATTAGATAATATTTCTACTAAATACTAATTATTAAAGGTTATTAGGAATAATTAAAAATTATTAACTATTAAAAATAAGAAACACCTATCATAATACTAACAAGATTTAGAAACTTATTAATTTATACTTAAAGACTTATAAATATAGTCTTTAGACTATATTAGGATTTTATCTAAATATTAATTAATAATGTTATAATCATTTTAGAAATTACTAATAAATACTATTAGTAATTAGATATTATTCTTAACTTATTTAATTATTAAAACCTGAGACTTTTAAGAGATAAATATTTTATAGGATTCTTTTTAGTTAAATTACTAAGATTTAAAATAGATAGCTTTAGACTTTTTAATACTAAAGATAGAATATAAAAATTTAAAATATCAAGTTTTTGAAAATTCTAATATTTTTAGAGAAATAAATACGTATAATGAGATATTTATAGTATTTTATTTTAAGATATACTTCTAGAATTAAACTTCTTTAAAATAGGAAAATAAAGCTATTAATCTAAAGATATAAGTAAGGAATTACTATAGGCTAAGATATAAATATTACTATTTAAGAATAATATTCAAACTAACTTAATAAGAAAGAAATAGTTTTAAAAATATTAAAATAGTATTTAAAACTAAAACTATTTTAATTAATTATAATCTAGATAAAACATTATTTATTTAGATTATTATTTCTTGAGAACATAGATATAATATCTTTTCTTTCTGTATAAAAGATAAAGAAAGTAATTAGAAACCTAGAAAATAAATATTATATATTTTAGTTCAACTAATTATTTATATTAACAAAGTATTAATAAATATTCAAACATAGTACTAATTAATAGAACTAGAAGTTATCTATCTAATTTAGACTATTTAAAGAACTAAGATATTAATTTAATTAACTAGGAAAATACTATTAATTAAACCAATAGATTATACTTTGATACTAAATATTATAATTTAGATAATTCTTTTTATTATAGACTAAAGAAGAATTAACCTATAATTTATTTTAATAGCTAAATACCTTTTATAATTTCAATTTGAATACTATTATCTTCCTAGAAATACTAATAATATCCCATATATACTATTTAGAATATAATTAAGTTAAAGATTAACTTTGAAAAATAGAGAATTAAATAGAATTTAGAATAATTGAATAGTTTATATTATAATAGAAATCAAATTAGATAAACTTATAAAATAAAACCTCGAAGATTTATATATTACTAATATGAAATTAAGTAAGATCTATAAATAATTATAATAATTTAAATATTCTAATAAATTATCTATTAAACTTTCTAATAGATTCTTCCATTTTATTAATATTTAGAATCATAAAAACTTTATATTCCTAATTTAGTAAAGAGATAATTTATTAAAGGTTTATATAAATCTCATTATTATTAAGAAACATAACAAATAGAATATAATATATTATTAATATATGTAATCTTATATTTAACTAAAGAGATTATAAAGTTTATTAAATATTATCTTATACATACTTTACTATTAAAATTAAAGATAAAACTTTTTAGAGAATTCTAATTGATTTTATATTTCTTAATATTATTTTATATTATTACTATAGACTTTATTATTAGATTACTAAAAGTATATTTAGATTCCTCCCTATAGAAATCTATTAAATTGTTATTATATAATTTATCAATAATAATAATAAATAAGTTTTCTAGAGTAATATTACTAATTTCAAAATATATTATATATATCTATAAATTAGGTATAAATTCTATTTTAATTCTTATATATAGGAAATTAGATAATTCTTAAAACATGTATTTTAAATTATAATTTGAAACTTCTATTAGGATTCTAGAAATTAATATAGAAAGACTTAAATATAGAATTATATTTCTTAATAATATATTACTTATAAACTAATAGATTATTACAATAATAAAACTAAATAGTAAGAGTAATGATTTATATATTTATATTTAAAAACCTAGAGAAATCATAAATTAATTCTTTAGTATTAATATAATTCTTATTAAATAATAATTTAATAAATATAGTATTTAAAATTCTAATAGAATTCTCATTTAAACCTAAACTTGATTTTTGTTTAATTTATCCGTTAATATAAATTTAACTATCTAATATAGTATTACTTAGGATAAATATCTTCTTAGTTATATAAATATAGAAATTTATAAACATTATTTTTAGCTATAAGTATAAATTAGCAATATTTACTTTAGAAGATCTTATATAAATCTAGAAATTTATAAACATTACTTTGAGCTATAAGTATAAATTAGCGATATTTACTTTAGAAGATATTAGATATTCTTCATTTAGAAAACGTTACTAATTACCTAGAAATTAATTAGTAAAAATATTTCTTCTAGGAATTAGACTAATGAAGTACTAGAAAGATTTAGAAAACTTACTTATTATTCAGATTTATTACAAATTATGAATATTTACTCACTAATTTTAATTATTTATTTAAATTCTATAGCTAATTTTCAAAGGACTTATATAAATAGATAATAATATATATCAAGTTTAAGGAATTTAATAATATATAAAAAGAAGAATTCTAAGATTTATTTTAATATTTTAAAATAGAAAGGGTTTTAACACAAAACGTATTATAATTAGAAAGAAAAAAACTAAAGGTTTAATGTTTTATTAGGTAAAAGGATTAACTTAATATTTATATTATATAGATAGACATTAATACTATAGAAATCGAAGAAGAAATCAAACAATACAAAAAAAAGAAATTGGAAATCAACAATTAATTAAAAGAGTTAAAAGAAATAAAGAATTGTTATTAGATTAATACTAGGTATTTTTACTAAGTGAGTAATTAGATAGAACTGGAAATAACACTATAAATTGGAAACCAAAATAAAATATTTTCAACTAATTTTAAAAAGTAGTTATTACTTATATAATTTCTTAGAAATCTTTAGAAAGTTAAAAGGTTCGAAAAATAAGAAATCTTTTTAAAATTATAGAATACTTCATTAGGAAAGAATGACTGGGTATTATTTGGAATTATAATATTCTTCAAGAAGATTATAATAAATAATTTTATACATAATTTACTATAATAATAATACTATTTAGTAATTATAAATTTGATTATCTATTAAAACAAGTAAATAAAAAGTATCTTCTTATATAGGGAATTTTCTAAGTTTTCTCTAATACAATATATATGAGAAACATACTACTATTAATATATAAGATAAAAATAAATATTTTCCTTATTTACTAATACCTTGAAAACTTAATACTTCTTATATTCTTCTATATTTCCTTATGTTTTATTATAATATATTAGTATTTTATACAAAGTATTACCTACTATAATTCATTTAAAGATAGATAATATATACAATTATAATATAATCTATTTTATATACATAAGAAAGACGAAAGTTTAATATTTCCTGATTACTTTAAGTACTTATAATTTATAGAAATAAAGTATTTATTAATAAGCATATAAAGTTAACTAGTAATTAATTTAAAATTTAGAATAATATTGGTAGATAGACTTTTTAGTATTATGAAAATGCTATAATTACTAAAAGAATTAAATTTCTTCTTGATATATTCTAGAAAATTACTATTCTTATCTTAGACTAAGAGTTTAGTTGTATTAATAGATTTAAATTAGCTAAATTTACTTTTCATACTGATATTTAACTATTCTTTTATAGTAATTTTGATATTTAAATTCATTTTTTATTAAAGCTAGAACTTTACTTTAAACTTTAGAATCCTATACTATACTCTAATAGTCTTACTAATATTATTTTAAATATTAATTATATACATTCCCCTATTCGATAAGCTTAAATTTTAATTGATTTTATTATAAATTATATAAGACGTATTTAGAGTAGATATATACTCTAAATATAAAGTTTTATAATCTTTATCTTTTCTAAATAGAATTAAAGAGTTATATAAATATATTTTTTCTAAGCTAGGAATTAGTAGTAATTTATTATCTTTAAAAATAATATTTAAAGCACAGAATTAAAGAAATAAAACAATAGTATAGTAAGTAAATATTATTATAAGATTAATATAAAAAGAGAGAAATAGGAAAATTATAATTAAAACTATATAAAATAATATTAATATATTATTTAGATATAATAAACAAATAACACGGTATGTAGTCTAAATATAGGTTGTTAAAAGGTATGATCTATTCAAACTAGAATGAAGCGCTTAAATATATATAAATAGAGCGGTTAAACTTTATATAATCCTTATATAACTACCTAGTAGACTTTATACTATACTTATTCTTATATACCCTTCTAGTAGTAGAGCTACTAGAGATAACTTTATATTTTATAAACTATTCTAAATAGTATATTATTATAAATAAAAACGGATAAATATTTCTAAAATATATTTTAGAGCATTTGAATAAAAGAAATCCTTTATTATAATAAACTTATTGTAATCCATTATATATTCAATTATTCTTTATTTTACTTTTAGTAAGAATAACTAGTTGGCTCTTTTAAAATTATTATTTATTCGATTTTTTAAGTATTATAAACAATTATTTTATTATTCTTTTATCTATTAATTTCTTTTTTCCCCTTATATATTAATATTTTTAATAGTTACTTTTTTATACTTATTAGTAGTATATATCGATAAAATAGCTTCTCTATATTAACTTCTAGTATAATACTAATTTTTAGTTATTACTAATATTCTAATTATAGTCTAATTCTACTAAAGTTTAAGTAGTTAATAATAATCTATTTAATATTACTATTAATTTCTTAA
>QAPF01000970.1:0-15529 GCA_004367935.1 Colletotrichum sidae | reverse complement strand
GTCGGCCGACTGGCAGATGGTCGAAGCGCAGTGTTAGTGTTGGTGCTCGTGCGCTGCAGGGCCCGCATGCGCACCCCGGTCGCCATTCAGCTGGCCCTGTCTCTTCCGCCAGTCATTTCCGCGCACAGGCACAAGGGCACGGCGGAGAGACGGAAGACGTCGCGGACCGAGTCAGAAGGCTTCCCGGCGGGTCCGGCATCGGCGGCCCTCACAGCAGAAGCGCAAATTACAGTGTTGATCTCCTCTGGTCACCTGAAGGTTGCATCCTGGTTCCAACAGAGCCCGGTTGTGCGGAATGCGCAGCGGACTTTGTGAGTATCGCCGGTTTCTGTCATGGTCAAACATTTGTCTGTTGGGGAATGATGCCATCTACAACGCCGGTGGAACTCGAGGATGATCGCTGTACCCGGCAGTGCCGACGGTATTGCTATCCTACTGGGATTGATAAACCTCCTCGGGAGAAGAAAACGAGGATTGTCGGTGCTGTGCCGCCGGGGGAATTGCCTCAAACATGACGAGCGGAACACAGTCGTGGTAACTTGTATCTGCTATTCTGTTGTCCTCTTCGTGCTGGGAGTAATCATTGCCTTCATCGTGAACTCCTGGTCCTAGCAATCCCTAACCAAACCGGGATAACCCTGGTAACAGCGGGGAAAGGCGGACCGAAGCCGAGCAGGTTGATTGCCCAGCCGCACAACCTGGTTCCAGCGTCCTCAGGGTCCACGGTGGGAGAAGGCTGGTCTCCAGACAAGAGACGTTCATTGGCGGTCTCAGTATGTAAGAACGTAGGTACATGAACTGAACGACGGCTATGCTAACAGCGTTGTCCAAATCTCCTCCCATCATCTGCGGCTCCTTGCACTTGTCGTCTGCTACGACCTGTGGACTTGCTTGTCATCAGAACGGACTCTACCAGACAAAAGAGAAAGGGAGAAAAAAAAAAAAAAAGGAAAGAAAGGAGAAGAAAGGAAGAACGCGGAGTGGAGGAAAAGAGAGAGAATACGCACAAACGCTCCCGCACAGTCGCTTGTGCTCAGGTGAAACCCATGCGTACTTGATGGCTCGCTCAGGATGCGTGGCCAGTAGACCGTTCGACGGGGTGGCCTTTCTCCCCCGTGCGGAGAGGCGGGGATTGTTACTACCACCAATTTCGAAGAAACCACAATTGTCTCTTGTTGAGATCTGCGTGTCCTGGCGATAATAGACACCTTGTAGACCTGTACTCCTGCGTCTGTGCCCCAGCTCGGCGTCCCTGGGGAAGACGGCGGCATACTTTGCTTCAACAGCTTTCCATGACAGGCCAAGATCACAGCGGAAATATGCAATAAAATCGATCTGCTCTTCGGTGTACTTTACGTTGCTATGGGGTTGACGTGAGGCCGCTGCGCCAGACGGAAGGCCTACGGGCAATCCGTCCGTAGGACTGCCTCTGGCCGCCAGTGCCGGGTTTTGGGGTTCATACTGATATTGCAAGGTCGGCGTCGAGAGGGGAGGGTGGTTCCGGTAGCTGTAGGTCGCCAGCGACGCAGACCTTCGAGAGGCGGAGAAGGGGGTGGTGGATCCGGAAAAGCCCCCAGAAGATCCGACTGGACAAGACCGCCAGACCGTGGAAGTTGACGGCATACCTTGCCAGGGGATGTCCAATTCGCGTAAGCGTGGAAGGCTGATTTGGTGGCACTCATGCGAGAAGGGCGGAGGGCACGGAGCTAGTTCCGGACCGGGACCTAGATGCGTGAGCTTTTTGGTGGTCTCTCGCCAGTACATAGAATGCTCTCCCACCTCGTAGCTGGCCAATGGCATCTCCCCTCATGTGGGATGGAGTGAGTTTCTTCATTGATCCGTCCAGACGATGGTCTGTCAAAGGTGTTGACTTCTGGGGTTCGCACTGAACGTTGATGTTCCTCGTGTCGCGACAGCTGCTAGTCTGAAAACAGGATGCCCCTGGCAGCGCATAATGACGGTTGGGAGGGTGCATTGCGGACAAACACCTGTCGGCTGCGTCTTGTATGTTGCTGTAAGGCTTTTCGATGTCAGCTGTGATGATGCTGGAAGAAGGAAGGATTAGTGTGAGAACGAACAAGGTTAGACGCGACGACGCCTTACACCACGGTGCACCACTGGTGGTGTGTTTTTGTCGATATAAAATGTTCACCTGGGTCCAGGTCTGTAGGTGGGCAAAGTTTGCCGTGACACTATCAAGAAGCAAGCCCGAAACCACTCCTTTTCAGCACCAACAGCAACCATGGGTGGTCTCCGTCAATTTTTATCTAGCTGCTGTTCTTCTGCCACTCAGCCCATTGCGATTGAAGCCAACGATAACCCTTTCGATGGCCCTCCTCGACGTTGGCGGGTGTCAGCCAATCAACGAGACAGCTTGCGTGTGACAAGGTGGGAGACAGCAAGGGCCTTCTTTTCGTGGCTGGACCTGAGCAAGGACCCTTTGGATCAGGGTTCGCCGGGAGGGGTCGGGTGTGGGGAGCCCGCCTACAAAAATTCCCTGGACGGCCAAGCGGCCCTGGCCCCATGTCGCCGCTCCGCTTCTGAGCTATGAAATAACGGACAATGTTTGCCGCAATTCCAGACTGGCCAGTCCATTGCTGATCACAGAATCCTTGGAAGATCGCCTCATCGCCTTTGGACTGGCAGAGAAATGTTGTGATGTCGTTGGTGCACCGGGCCATCGAAGATGGATCGCAATATGCCCTAAACCTGATTGCAAATGGCTGACGCTGGTCCAGACTAGCCCCGGGGCATGGCGCCGACAGCTGGGCTTCGAATCTGTCTATCACACCTTTCCCGTCACGGAAAGACCACCGTCGAGAGGAACGTCTTGAGTCATGAGTTGGTTGGGAGACAGAGACCAGGTGTTGCTGGGAATGGGTTCCCTATTGGGCGAGCTCGACTCGCTCCTCCGCCATCGACGTATGTGCATGCCTCTTGCCTTCGTGGGACCTGTCCAACAATGCGGCGACTTCGGTTCGATCTGTCGCAACTGCTGACCTACAAGAGCGCAGATTGATTCTGCCTTGACAGTCATGAAATCTCTTTGCACCGTCCCAGATAATGCCAACCATCCATCGCACGCAACGAAGCTCACCACCCTCTGCAAGATTTCTCCTCACACTTACAGCCCACGGCTCCAAGCCGAAATGTCCCAACGCCCACCTCTCCCAACACATACGCAGACAAGTCGTTCGCCATGTCGACAACAACTTGTCTGCACACAGCCCTCCACAGATGGCCGATTGGGACGACCTGGGATCTCCTTGGCCCGTAAAAACGTTCATCAACACCTCACCAGTCGGCTGGCAGCTAGACCCTCTCAGTTCAACGTCGCGGATGCGCAGCAGCATTGCCTGTTGCCTGAATCGGTTGACATCGACAGGCTGCTTGCGCTTTTTGAAGAACAGGCAAGGGGCTCTCCAAGGCAAGTTTGTACTGAGAGGGCGGCCCAGCTATAATCGATGACTGACAGGAAGATAGCTCCGTTGCGAACGTTGAGACTCCCGACACAAAGCCAATTAGGTTCATGTAAGTATGATCGCACACGATGCCGGAGTATACTCATCGATGACAGGAGTACTTTGACTAAAGGTCTAGATGATCTCGTCAACCAGCTACAACAAGCCGGGGATACCCAAAGAGAACGTAACAGCCGGCAGAATGACCAGTGAGTCGCCTTAACTATAAGAGTACTTGGGCATGTTCTGAACGAAGCAGGATCGAACGCATCACGGCTGGTCTGGCGAACACCGAAGCGACCATAGATTCGTTGGCAAAGCTCATCTTTAGCAGCGGGAGCAGAAATGAGAATAGGGCTAGATGATGAACGGCAATTCCGGTTGGATGGAGTGGCGGTGCGTGTTCTTGAACCATGCTTGACAAGGTCGCCGTATTTATGCGGAGGGTATTCACAAGACAACGTCATGAGTTTGCCGCAGATGCACACATAGATCATGGAATATAACAAATTTAGGCAGGTTATGTTGCCACTTCTGAAGGTTATTTAGCATATCTTAAGACATGTATAACTTCCAAGACGGAGAGTTGATATGTTGCCTCGAATCCTCTAACGACTGATGCGTACCAGCTGGACCTCCTCTCGCCACCTCAACATATTCCCCAGCCGTGCACCTCAGTACCCAGGTTTCAGCTTCCTCCGCTCATTGGCAATACGACGTTGGGCTTGACCAGGGCGCATCTGCTTCATTTTGCCTTTGCTGTCTATCGCTCGGGTTCCGCGTCCAAAAAAGTTCTTGGCCCTGACGGACCTCCTCACCGCCTTTCTACGGCCATCTTGAGAGTCCCAATACTGTTCCACAAGTCCGCTGTCAGCGTCCCGTATGGCTGCTTCTGCTTCCCACGAATATTGGGGAGATCCAACCCAGGCGACGTGGAAGCAGATATTGCCATTGGACTCTCTCTTGTGGGAAATGATACGGAAGACGTGCCATAACCCCGGATCTTCCATGACGCCTTCCCGTCCGCCCCCCACAGAGCTCCAGTAGGCAAACAGAGTGGGCGCATAATGTTTCTGGATATAGATCTCAGGCTCCCAGCTCTCTGTTCCTCCCTCCCAACGGACATGCATGTGGAAACAAGTGTCGTCACCGGGGTCGTTTTGATGCTCAAGGATTCTCTCGATGCTCGAGCCGATCTTCGACTAATATGCGACAGCTGTCGCTTTGATATCAGAAGTCTTCTCACACGTTGCCCGGGTTGCAAGGTTAGCTTCTGCAGTACTCGGTCCAGCATCTGCAGCGATTGTTAACAAGTGAATATCGAGTGTTGCGCAGTGAGTCATGCATCATACCTAGTGGTACTTCCCCCCGAAAAGAAGCAGAAGCTCCGGACTTGAGAGGAAATCCCGTCATGCAGTGCATCTCAGCTACTGGCGCCGCATATGTGGGTGGCGACATAGCAGGTGGCCTGGCCACACAAGACGCGGCGTTCGGTTTGCAAAGAAGACTGTCAATATGCATGCTGTATATCGTGGGTTGCATATGCAAAATGTTGGAAACAATCACAGACGCAGGGCGTTGAAAAAGGAATTGAAGGATCTAGGCGGCAAGCCAGACTATTTATGCATCTCAGCAGCGTTCCTGCAGGACCTTGTGCTTGTGCCTACAGGGATTTTGCGCACCCCCGAAATCGTAGTACTTCTTCAAGCGGATCGCTGAATCTATGGCCAATCGGAAGCATCAGGTCCCCATCACCGCTAGAGTGGTAGCCTAATTGTTGTTGAACTTGAACGAGTACCAGACCAACCGGGGGGGTGGGGGGCAGACAGGCAACTCTCGGGCATGAAATTAGGTAACCACAGAATTAGCAAGGCGTCCATGCGCGATTTCGGGGTGCGGTACTCGACCACGGCCGGCCTCCATGAGATTCAAACGGTGGAGTTTGGCGCTCAGGCTACCTTATCGGCGACCGGACCGGGATCTCCGGTGCAAAAAAAAACGGTTGTGGAGGCCGCTCGTACCGTGCATCACTGGGAGGCTTTCTGACCCTGGGCGGCTTGCGCATTACGAAGATTCCATGATACCAAGCTCGATGCTCGTGACTGCGTTTGGTCATCGAATAGACTGACGCCACTCTATTGTGGGGTCTTCTGCTCATTCGTGGTCTTCCAAATCATGATAACCAGACATAGGAAGGTATGGGGTGTTCGTATCGCGCGCGATAAGACGCATGCTCTCCAAGCCACGCGCTTTCCAAGCAACGGAAGGTTTCAAAGGTTTTTGCATGTGCCGTTTGGTTTGTTACCATCTGCATTGCTCGATTGAGGAATGTAGCATGTACCGTATTATTGAAGAAAATGCTGTAACGAAGATGACGGCGGAAATTCGTCGTGCAATCTCGAGCCTGCGAAGCGACGTGCAGCGGTGATCACTGCTGCCGCCATAGGAGCTTGTACAGCATTGAGCATATGTTGCTTCCTCTTTGGAACATACTTCATCTTTTCTGATCTTGAACCACATAGCCTGGACTCAGAGCTGATCTACTGTGTACAGACAACTGCGATCAGCAGCGGCTGAATGGCTGCTGTTGAAACCGGCCTTGGATACACACTTTCAGGTACTGTAGCCCTCGATTACATGCCGTCACTCGCACTGTCGCCCACCATCCGGACTCCACATCTAGCTTGCAAACAAGTCGCCACAGCCACTACCAGAGGTTTCCAGGGGTCCATCACAGCCATTTTCAGCTTCTGAAACATTGACAATGTTAGCGAGAGAAAGTGACATTTGCACAATACAGTACCACCCGTCACTTATGTATAAAGGAAGCCACAAAGACGTCAAACCGCATCGACGACACACACTTCACTTTCTCACCCTCACATTATATCCAACACCCAACATACGTCGTCTATATTGAGGACACCGAATATTAGTTCCAGCATCGAAAACCCTTCCAGATGGAAACACAATCGTCTTACCATAACAACAACGAAGATGACGCTTCGACGATGGAATGGCAAGTGAGAAGCATTGAAGGACACAGCCAAATCTATGGTGAACTTTACTATGATGTGGTTTGGGAACCAACTTGGGAACCCGGACTCAGACTTCAACATATGGCAAAAAAAATCATCGCTTGGAACAAACGACATGACTACTCGGATTACAAAAGACAACCGCTCCGTCAATTTGACCCTATCCTGAAGCATTGGTCGGGAAAGGTCATTGGGAGAGATGAGAGAGACGGCCAGACACACTACAAGATTGAGTGGCAAATCACTAGGGAACCGGAAGCCAATCTGAAGCATGCCAAGGGCCTCTTGAGCGAGTATTGGAGGAGGCATCGTACAGAGTCTAGCGCAAGTGTGGAGGACAGGAACGGGATGAGCCCATGACACAGCTGGGTTTCAATACTTTCAGATCACAGCCTACACGTACAATCTAGAGGAGGCAGTCTCTGGCCACACAGAAAGAGGACTCTGTATGATCGTTCTCCAATACTATATCCTAGCTAGTCGTGGGACCATGTAAACCAGTCAGTTCTCATTACATTTTTAACCTCAACTTACTCAGCTTCATCCGGTAAACCTGCCAGTGAGTATTTAACCTGAGATAGTTCCTTCTTCTGACGAACGCAACGATATCTAGAGTGCCTCTCGCGTGGTGTTGTGACCTACGAAGGCTGCATGCTCCGGCCAGTCCGAGTATGTCTCGCCGGGCAACTGCGTGCATCCCCTCGTCGCCCCCAAGGGTCGGTCATGCGGTGTGGCTTGTGATTCAATCTTTCGACCCAATAATGTGTCTTTCGGCCCGCTGGCCCACCGATACTAAGCCCAAGCAGTGCCGTCTCATCACAGCCATGTTTTGATGAACCGTCGTTGCACAGAACTCAATTGTGTACGATATATTGTGACCAGAACAGTCAAGGAGTCAAGACCAATCATGGACGCTTCGCGATTCTAGAGTTACATATAACGTCCTCGTTTCGAAAGAGCGACTGCTTCTTCCTCTGCTTCTTCCATGCCTCTCTTACGCGGACTTTGAATCTCAGGCTGCGCTCTCTCCCCCGCATCGGGACTCTGTCCACCGATGTCCTCTGCCGCCGTCATTGCCAGTGCCATCAACGGAGCAAAAGCGTCGTCCGATATGTCCGCATTATCGTCATCGGGCGACTGGCCGTACGTCTTCTGCGGGGAATTTTGCAGTGTCTCGCCCGCAAAGCTTGGCTGTGGGTCTGCGATGGAATCTGACGTCTTTGGACCCTGGAGCGACATGGAGAAAGCTGCCGGCGACATGGTACCACAAGACAGCTCTATGGGAGACATTTCCATCTCCAAATGGCTGATTAGCTCGGCTTGTGCGTTGATGGTTCGATCCTGGGCTTCGACGCNGCCTTGTATTGTTGATTATCTTTGTGAAGCTGCTGAAGCTGCGCGTCTTTGGAGGCAGCATACTCCCGCCAGCGCGAGATGCATGTCGTCATCTCGTGTATGATGATAGCAACAAGCCTCGCGGTGAGGTTGTCGGGTCTGCCGGTTGTAGAAAGCTGAGGTACTTCCATCTTGGTTCAAGTTGTTGTCAATACTGTCGCGTTGATCGATCATCTGCTTTCGGTACAGACGTCGTTCTTTTGAAGGAAAGCAATGCCATTGGAGCAAGCACATACGGTACTTGTAGACCGCCCAAAGTAGACATGCTGTCGCGGTTGTTATGCGAGCGTAAAGCGGTTCTTGCGATGTTTCTGCCATCGGATAGCCAGAATCAGCCCCTGGCGTTGAGAGCCTGTCCCGTCTTTCACTCACCCCTTCTCCGGCAGTCAGCGGAGCGACTTTGGTCGCAAGATTTTTTTCTTGCGATGTTTCTGCCATCGGATAGCCAGAATCAGCCCCTGGCGTTGAGAGCCTGTCCCGTCTTTCACTCACCCCTTCTCCGGCAGTCAGCGGAGCGACTTTGGTCGCAAGATTTTAGCGTCAAAGAAAGAGCCTGATTGAATCATGTTTGCTGCCAGGATGATTTTTCTCACAACTCTTCCCTATGGCCAAGGACTCATGCAAGCACGGATTTGCCTTGGACTGAGCCTCATTAGGGCGCGAATCAACACACACACACACACACACACACACACATCTATACAGTGTCTCACAGTTGCCTTTCCATGATTGAGAAAGCCACAAACATCTATTCAGCCGTATCTCAACATAGATTTGGTCGACCAGTCACATATGTGTACTGTGAGGTTTCGCTTCGAGTGCTTTTGTTGTTGTATCGCCAGCCCATCTTTAACCTCAGGGGCGCCCTTTCCACAAGTGTTGTGATGACTTCCTGCGGTAGTCTATGATTCTTGAACATGATACTACCGGCTGACGGTCGTTCATTCGACCTACTTGCGCCTGCGGGGTGTTCATGGCCCTGGACAAGGTATTCTTGAGGGTCCTGTGGCAGCCCATACACCCTTCATCGAGTCACTACAACCACAACATGAAAGATAAGCTAACAGGCCCCTAAGAAGGCACTTTGAGTCAGGACTTGATAGAGACAGTGATTGGCTTCTTCGACCGTCCCGGCCGTCCGGGTAGATAAGCTAACAGGCCCCTAAGAAGGCACTTTGAGTCAGGACTTGATAGAGACAGTGATTGGCTTCTTCGACCGTCCCGGCCGTCCGGGTGTTGCCCAGCCCTGGTCGACTTGCTTGCTTGTCCCGCAGGTCTGTCTGGATCTGTATAGCATAAAAGCATTGGTTTTCCCAGTCCCTCCTGACCGTTGCTCCTCAATCCATCTATCCCATACATGCTTTTCAAACGACCATACTGTTCGTTGTTCAGTCATCAACGCATATCTTTTGTCTTATTCGTACCACACCATGCCCATCAAAGCTGCACATTCAACGGCAGGCCTGCGATATCAGATTTCAGCAGTTATCAATTGGTTTAGTAAGATCAAAGCTATCATTGCAGCGACTGGCGTACGGTTCAAGACTTTGTGTACGCCCATACCACTGTCACGTTTATCAAGAGATCTCTGACTTTCGCAATAGTTGCCTATTTCAAGAAAAAACATGAAGGAGATCGACGCCACCCTCAGGATGAGCTTCCATGGTGGGAAATGAGAGAACAGGCGCCTCCAGGGCTTACCCCCAGAGAAAACAATCACAGCTTGCCCTGAACCAGAGCGACTTCTACAGATCCGCTCACTGGGCGGAACTTTCATCTCGTATGTATGCGTACAAAGTGTGTCAGCCGTAAGGTCTAGTATGTAATTAGGGATGAATGGAACGCAAGGTGTAATATCTCGCGCAAAGTTGAATTGAGATCTTTCCTAAGCTCGGTAAAGAATTCCAGCCTAAATGACCATTTGTACCGCTACTTTTGGCCTACGGGCGCGAGGACTGGCCTTAACCGTGTTGAAGAACACTGATGACTAGTCTTACATTGGAGTCAGTTCAAAGAGAGACGGCCCCAAAATGAAATTGTTCAGTTAGTCGAGACGGTTGTGCGAGATCCTCGGATCAAAGCGCGCATGGAGGCTGTTGTTCTTGTACTACAGAGTAAAGAACGGTATTATTGGCCACAGTTCGCCACCAATTGACTTCTTCAGTTAGTCGAGACGGTTGTGCGAGATCCTCGGATCAAAGCGCGCATGGAGGCTGTTGTTCTTGTACTACAGAGTAAAGAACGGTATTATTGGCCACAGTTCGCCACCAATTGACTTCGCTCCAGATATCATTGCGGGACCTGATAATGTATCACGGCGTCATATGAAAGGATCAAACATTACCACCATAACTACTATAGCTACCCAGAACGTAACAACCAGTAGCTCCAGCTAGCAAGACCACGCGATTCGAACCTATTCCTCCGCTTTGGATACGACAAAGTCCGCCAAATTTTCTAGAGAACGGCTACACGACTCTCTCCATTGCTGAACACCGCCCAGAAAAATGAGCGGCTCAATCGTCTTGTCCGGGATGTTCGCGCCAGTCCACCACGCAGTGCTGTTGCGAAAAAGAGTCGACTCGAACGCTTCCATTACGAGTCCTTTCCACAATCGACAAGCCTCCTCGGATGGTTCAATCGATTGAAGACTGTCCTCGTGCATCCGCTCTAGGAGGCTCACCACCCAGTCAACCTGGAGTTCAATGAAGGGCGGTGCATTGGTCTGCGTTGTCGGCCCTTGCGGCCCATATAGCATGAATGCATTGGGCATGTTGGGTATCATCATTCCAAGGTAGGTGCTGATACCGCTCTGCCAAACGTCCCTCAATCGGACACCGTTCTTGTCATGGATATTCATATCTAGCAGGCTCCCCGTGACGCAGTCGTATCCGGTGGCCATGATGACAATGTCCAAGTCGTGGTGCGTGGCGGCATCTGGTGGGCCTGTGAGAATGCCCTCTCTATCAAAGGCTTGTATTGGGGTCTCCTTGAGATCTACTAGCTTGACATCCGCTCGGTCCAGCGTCTCGTAGTAGTTCATCTCAAGGTTGACGCGTGTCGATCCGAACCATTCGAACTGTTCCAGGGGCGCGACGATGTCCATTTTCTTGGTATCGGTCATGCGGCTTCGCGTTCTGTGAACCCAAAAGTTGTACAAGTATGCATTAGCTGTCTTGTCGGATGAAATATCGCGATAATTTGATTGCGTTAGACCGAGGCCACCCCTGGTCCACAACCGTTCGAACAGGTCGTCGCGTTCTGCTTCAGTCTTGCAGAGCATCAAGCCGGAGTTTTGGTTGTACGGGAGGGCTGAAGACGAACTGAACTTGGCCTGCGCAAATATGGCGTCGTAGTAGTGTTTCAGCTCCTCAGACTCTCGGTACGATAGCTGTCTCTGGTGCATCGGGACCGCGATGCAAGGGTTGCGAACAAAGACTGTCAGCTTGCAGTCTAGTCGAGCAAGCTCCTGTACGATCTGCAGACCGGACGCTCCCTGCCCTACGATGCCAATCTTCTTGCCCTCCAGTTGGAGGTCGCTGGGCCACTTGGATGGGTGGACTATTCGCCCATGGAACGTATCCTGATTTGGGAAAGGAGGCATGTATGGCTTGTTCACCGAGCCGCATGCGAAGATTGCATACTTGGAGATAGCACATAGCCCCTTTGTCGTTTGGAAATGCCAGCGTTTCTTTGCTGCGTCATATTTCACCTCGTTGACTCGGGCGTCGAAGATCGTGTCCTTGCGCAGACCCAGTGTTGCATCGACGTGCTGAAAGTATTTGCGAATTTCCTCATGACCAGGAAATCGCTCGGTAAAATGGAAGTCGGCCCAGACTTTAGACAAGCTGAATTGATAGGCGGGCGTGTCGGAGTCGACCCTGGCACCGGGATACCGGTTGAAGTGCCAAACGCCGCCAAAGTCATCTCCACGCTCAAGGATCTTGGCAGAAAAACCCGCTTCTCGAATCTTGAACAAAGAATAACAACCGCTAAACCCTGCGCCAACAATGATGACGTCTGTCTCGAGCGTGTTTGCCTTGATTCTCTCCATTGTAATGAGAAGGGGCAAGTTTGTGTGGCTAACGATGTAATGTGAGATTTTTGAGGCAATGGTGAAGTCGTATGGATACGGTCAACTGGTGCAGGACAGTCATGGAATCACAACATTATCTTCGTTATTTAACTTTCTATTATTTGTGTCTTTGTGCAGTCAACTCCCTGTTATGGCAGAGCTCTCATGTCGGATGCTACCGTCGAGAGCTGTTTCTGACTTCTTGTGCAGAGTGTAATCAAAGATAATGGACGTGTCATAAGAGGACGGCAACGGCGGTGGACCTCAGACGGTGTAACATGCCGTTTGGGATCGTCGCAGGGCTCGCGGCCACCTGCTATGGCCATATCTACCGCCGTGGGAGGCCCCCCACCAGGGTAATGCAAGGCTAGAACAGACAGACCATTTTAGAGCCCAAGTAGCAGCCGCAACAACGCGCGGTACTCGTCTCCAAAAAGACGACCTTCACTTCGTTGGACAGCCCCACCGTGCGCTTCCGAACAAAGTAGCGCTCATTTCCCGCAAGAGGGATAGGCCACCGTTGAGCCAGCTCTGACTGAAACCCGCTGAAAGGGCAGAAATTCACTGCACTTCCAAAAACCGGCCGGCCGACATTACCCGCAGCAAGCAATGATGTTCTAGAACCCTCCATGGAAGTGGAGCCCGAGCTGCTGATGCTGCAATCGCCAAAGCAGACAGGGAAGTAAATAACCGAACTTCGGCTGAGGAGGTTTGCAGTGTGCGTGTCAAGCCTCTACACAAAAATGGCATCACTACCTCGTCAAAAGTACATGCATTGATTGCTATTGCCATAGAAGCTGGTGGGTGGTTTGCGTGGCTCGCCACAGTATATAATAACAAGTTTTCCAAAGAAGATTCAGTAGAGCTCTATTGATCGATTGCATAAGCCAACATCTTGTGGCAGGACCGATGTCTGGCTAGGAACTCGGCTGCTATTACAGGAGGGCTCCGTGAGCGATTAGCAGCTCGACTGCTTCTTCGCTCCTGTTCCGATTAGCAAAGAACAGCGGACTTTGTCCCCACTCTCCGGGGATATTCGGATCAGCTCCATGTTGAAGTAGGAGCTCCGCGCAGGCGAGGTTGTTGTATAGGATTGCGACACCGAGAGGCGTATGCATGAATGGTTCGATAGAGATTCCGTCAGGCACGGAATACCCTTCGTTTTGCCAATCAATCATAGATAGACAGCATTCCCTTACTGATGGGCCGAAACCGTCTGGTCCAAGATCGAAAAGCCGCCGTAAAATGTCATAACCTTCGGTTTCCGCCGACAAATTTGGTAATCCAAAATCTCCTGCCAGGGTATGCAGAATCGTGTCTCCGATCGAGTCACGTAAGAAGAGATTCGTAGAACGCGTGAGCATGTGACGCAATGCTTGAATTTTCCGGCCACAATCGAGCTGATGTTGTTGACGAGCATTCGTTGATACCCCCCGTCTGAAGAGGCGTTCTGGCGTTCGAACGAGAACATGGAAAATAAAGTCATTCTATCGAGTGTGTAAGAGCGCATCCAGCCATGGTCTAGCGTAAGGGGTACCATATGAGCCCCCTGGGTTTCTTGGTGTTCTTGATTCCCGACCCAATCCCTCGACGATGCCAGTGTCGAACTAGCAGCTTCGTCGTTGCTATCGTCGTTCCTCGAGGCTAAGGCATTTTCGAATGGATCTGGATATTCGTGTTCGAGGTAGGAGGCGTCGTTTGTCGGTACATATTGTATTGGAACACCACCTGTCTGCTCGGGACTATTGCTGCTAGAAGTTGGGGTATATACACCGGAAGACCACGAGTCAGAAGAGGTAAGGACTTCTTCAAATTCCACGGGATACGGATCGGCACCGAAGAAAAGCTCTGATGGATCTCGGTTCCGCAGCTCCATCGCGTAAGTCGAAGCTTGCGTCAGCGACAGCTACTGTAAGACAAACGAAGGCCTCTGCGAAAAATACGTTGCGTTTCTACTGTGGCATCGAAGGCCACTTGATCGGTTCCGCAGCTCCATCGCGTAAGTCGAAGCTTGCGTCAGCGACAGCTACTGTAAGACAAACGAAGGCCTCTGCGAAAAATACGTTGCGTTTCTACTGTGGCATCGAAGGCCACTTGAATGTTTATACTTTTCAGTCTGTGTGTCAAAGTTCAGAAGCTCCGTTCGAAAAGCAGAATCCGTTGCTCCTACATAGGAAGTACTTCAATAGCGTCTTGTTGATCTATCGACTGCTTCAGTACATGTATCAAAAAATTGCGCGACATTTTTCGTGTCCATAGAAGCCGTAACTACCTATGCGTGACAACTCCCAAACCGGCCACGCGCTTCGAAGTCTCTTTTGACCATGTTTATCGGATCAACCCAGTCAAGTACAGAATATATGCGATCATGCAGCGAGGACCATCGGAGTCAAATATCCTGAAAGGATACTGTAACAAGTACGCCCATTCCCGGGGGAAACTGTCCGGCCAGGCATACATGAAAACACCTTACGCATCTCGAGGCAGAAAACTAGCGACGAAAAATCATTGTACAATCACGTCGTGGCCAACAAATTTTACTGTCTGGAAAGCGAATTATATGGAAATGGAGAGCTCTTCACCAAAGAGTGAGTTTTAGTACAGTAGCAGCTCAACTCCTCTTCAGGTTATTGATAATGCCTCTCCTAGCCGACACGGACGCGCACAATAGTTCGCCAAGCCGAAAAGCGCCTGCTCCTGCTCGGGGCGGAAACGCAAAGCATCCCATTACACATGATTCACGGTACGCTTCATGTCTTATCGCTTGTCGCATGCTGGAAAGCTTACTATTTGCTAGCCCAAAGAGCTCTAGAAAGGGCCGCCTTCGCGACGTCGTTCAGCATGCAACAATCACTCCTGGGGCCACATTCAGCTGGGTGACGAGCGGCAGACTTGTCATGGAGTTCGTCAATGGTAGGATGGCGTACTATTTTGTGTCTGACGATGGTCATGTGATAGGTGTCTACCCTGGTGTTTGGAGTTGTCCACCTGTGTTCCAGTGGTCGTCAAATTGAGGGTTGGCAAGTAATCAGTCGGACCAGTAGCAGGAATTAGCATACCTGTAGTGGAAAATGCAAGCCTTAATGCAGCTCATCGTTGTAATCTTGCGGCACGATGCTATCGCAACGCGGGAATTGCACAGATACATATGCATTCAATTTTCCCAATCCTCAGATCTCGCTAAGATGAAGCCTGCTACAGTACAGTATACACCAGACGTTCTGGCTTTGTATAAATCCAGGCTATGACTAGACATGCTCAAAGTCACCCGTTTCCTCGTGGGATGGCGCAACTTGTTGGAGACGTCATTTTTTCGGCATCACAATCCTTAGCTTGCGCCTTGTTCCTCCCACCTCTTCCCGGTCATGAATATTGAGGATCTGAGGAGAGGGCCCAGATCTCTCAGTCGACTCCAAGTCCCTGAGACATATCGTCTGGTCGGATGTTGGTGGTTTGTTCATGGAACCAAACTCACTGCCCGGGCGAAACGGGGATGGCGGATCATCAGTGCCACTGCTTGTCGCAACTCGGTTCGCCTCCTCCAGCCGTTGTCGAAACAC
>QAPF01000969.1:0-15119 GCA_004367935.1 Colletotrichum sidae | reverse complement strand
TCTATTAAAAATAAAAGAATTATTAAGAATATACTTATTTTAGAGATTTATATTATAATAGTTAGTACAAATTTTACTTATATTATAGCTATATTACTTAAGAAGATTTTCTAATACTAAAAACTCCTTTAAATTCTAATTATTATATATACTAATTTATACTTATTCTATAAGTACTTTATAAAATTTAGTACTACTAAGGAAAAATACTTTATAATTCATATTATAGTATTAAAGTAGTTATATAAATACTATAAGCTCTATAAAGTGTAGTAGATTAATAGAAATAATAATCTTACTAATACTTTTATAAAGAACATATTAAACTATACTTTCAAGAGATTTATTAATTCAAACTATATAACGATTTAAATAGAAAGATAGGTGATTTGAATAGAATAAATAAATAGATATTTGAATATTATTAAAATAAAAGGATATAAATCACTAAGAATACTATTTTTTATATAAATAGATAAGTATTAAGATATATAGTAAAAAGAAAAATTGCTGGTATTAGTTACACTATACTATAAAGTATATAGTAATTATATATATTGCTATATATATAGTAGTATGCCTTCTGCATCCTACTAGCAATAAGTACTAAACATCTAATACTAACTATAATTAATTATATAGTAATTAGTAAGTAATTACTATACTATAGATCTAGAACCTTATATAGCGCCTCATGTTATATAATATAGGAATAATGATAATAAATAACTAGAATACTATTTTATACCTATATAGTAAGATTATATACAGTATGCTTTACCCTCCGGATAAACTAACAAAAAGTATTTAGAATTATTACTAAATATCCTACTTTTAGACGCCAGATTCCTATTTATTCTTTTAATTTTATATTTTTTCATTATATTAGAAGCTTTATCTATTAGTAATATTTCAAAGCTAAACTTAATTATAATTATCTTAAGAAGGCTAGAAAAAGTAGTAAAGTTATATTTATAGACTATTAGCCTATTTAGATTATTATTAAGGTGGCTATAGTCTTTATAATTATTAATAGTTTTAATAAGATTAATGTTTATATTGAGGCTATAAGGGTTAAATATAGTAATAAGTATTAGTTAGGAATAGTTTATTCTTATTATTATCATTATGAGGAGTAGTAGTATTATTATCATAAATAGCTATTGACTTAAATGTATTAAAGAATAAAAAGAGGGCTAGTCTTCTATTATTCTCTTTTATCTATAAAGTTAGTATTATTAAGATATATTAGTAGTATTATTAGTAGCTAGTTATTATGAGTCAATATTATAAGTATTACTATAGTAAGTTTAATACTTCAAGGCTACTACTAGTATGTTAAGTTACAACTTACTATAAATACTATTATATAGCGTATACTAGTAAGTTTATTTACCTAGTTGTTATTCTATTACTTTAGATTACTTATATATGTTTTTCTCAGTTAGGGCTAAGTCTAAACTAAATATCATACTACTAGCTTCCTTTTATTATATTTACCTATAGAGATATATATAGACTATAGTATATTTCTAGGTTTCTTTTCTATTATAGAGATTTTATACTAGGCGCTATATAAGGCTACGTATTAAGTAGGGGGCTCAATACGTAATATATTATATTGAAACTATATTACTTGAGATGTATATAGACTTATAATTCTCATAATATATAATAGATTAAATAAACCTATTCTATGTATTAATGGATTACTTAGATTTACTGAGAAACTTTCATTGAAAACCAAATCAGCTGAAGAAATTTCAAAAGTCTTTCTCAAATTTGAACAGTAAGTCGATAGAGTAAATAATAAGAGAGAAGTAAAAGAATTAAATGTTAATAAAAGGAATAAATCTACTAACAAAAATATTTATTCTTATTCTAATAATTACTTATAACTTTTAACCCCTCTATATTTATAAATCTAATAGTTCAATAGAAAGAATAATAAGGATTCTAATCAATAAAATTAGAATTCTAATTCTTGATTCGAATTTATCCTATCATTTATAAGGGAGTATTCTAATAGTTTACATATATATATATATATATATATATAAGAACTCCTTATAATTCTATAGCTCTCAGAATTCCCTATAAATTAAACAAAAAAGCCTGATATTAAGAATGTTGAAATATAGAGTAATTTCTATTATTATAAAAATAAAAAGACTAAAGTTCAAAATTAGATATAAGGGTTTAGAAAGGAATTATTATAACTCATAGAAATGGTACTTATAAGATTTGGGATTTTTATAAAAAAGAGAGCTATATAGTCTAGATATATAAAGGTTCTAGAGAATACTTTTTATACTTCAGAAAAAGAGTTATCTTTATCTATAAACTTTCCTATAAAACTTAGGATTTTAATACAATGAGAGCTATCTAGTCTAAAAATGTATATATTCTAGAAAATACTTTTTATACCTAAAAAAAAGAGTTACCTTTATCTATTAATTAGGAAAGGAATTCTGATAAGTATAAGTCTAGTCAGCCGAATAATAATCTTATTTTAAATCCAGATAAATCTACCTCTAGTATTGGGCAAAATGATAATAATCATAGTAATAATAATAGTAATTCTTTAATGAATCCTACTACTAAAGTTCAAGACATAACTGGAGTAATTCCAGATATGACTAAAAATAATAGAGTATCAGAATTAAATACAGAAAACAATAATAATATTCAGGGAAAGTCTAATCTATATATTAATTTACCTACTATATCAGACGAAGCTAAAATAGTCTATAGGACCTATAGAAAGACCGCTATTTTCACTATTTTAGACTATATCAGTTTAAATAGATATATATAATTATATTAAAATACTGATAAAGATAATCAAGCTTCTTATATTTTATTAATTAATAAAGTAGAAGGTCCTACTTCTTCTATTTATGTATTTAAATCCCTCAGATATATGAACTAGATTCTGGCTATAATAAAAGAAATGGAATAAATAAAATATATCAATAGTTAGAAAGTAATACCTTTATTTACCATTATCATTAGGAATATCAATATTATAAGTGGTAAATAGGTTTATAAATTCAAAGCAAATAATATAACTAAAGAAACTATATATATAACTAGATAGGTAGCTTAAGGCTATAATTAATATTTAGACATTAGTTTGTTTGGAATTCTTTCATACTACCTATAAGTCTAAAAATTAGAAATATATAATAATTCTTTCTATTTATTTAGGATAGACTTTAATATAATACAATATTACTATGGTATTGACTTATACTGATGTTGATAAGTCTATACATATTTATCTACTAATTAGACTTTATTTCAATATAAAGAAGAATTCTTGAGAATTTCATCTAAATATAAATTTAAATGTATTAGTTCGCAACTAGTAAATATTATAATTAATCGACTATATAAATAGTATATAACTAGTTATCTCTATTCACAATATCTATATTCAGATTACAGTATATATATATACTATATACTATAGGTATAAATCTATATAATAATCTTTTTATTCTTATTAGTCTAAATAAATAAGTCGACTACTTGGTTACTTATTACTATAGTGTTAGCTATTTAAATACTATATATAACTTAATATTAGTAATACTCTTTTTTATAGCTAAAGTGTATTCAATGCTAAAACTAGTAGAAAATGCAAAAGTAATATAAAATATAAGAGTAGTAAAAAATATAGAAATAATATAAAACACAAAAGCAGTATAAAACGCGAAAGTAATATAAAGCGCAAACATGGTATAGAATTGCCTCTGGTTATATAAATCTCTTTTATTATACTAAAGACTATCAATATACTATAAATCGTATTTCTCTGGAAAAATATAATTTGTTTTTAATATTATATTTAATACTTTAGGTTCCTATTATAATATATCTTTTCCTTTTTTTATTACCTTTTTCTTATTCTCTTATATACTTTCTTTCTACTTCTATTTCTTCTTCTCATTACTATTAGTAAATTATAATAATATAGATATAGCTATATAGGCTATAAAACTAGGCTATGGGCTACGCCCCAAAAGTAACATTTCAAAGGCTTAAATACCCCGAATATGCCGCATTTCAGTAGTAATAATATAAGCCATTTTGCTTCCTTATATGCCTTCTATATAATACCTAGAAGCCGCTTCAAGTAGCCTCCTCGATTTCTTATAGTTATAAACCTATCTTTTAGTATTTTTAAACGCTTAGACCCCTACTTTATTATTCAAACTCTTTAACGAATAGTTATAACGACTTTAATAATTTTCTTTCATAAAATTCAAACACTAGTAGTATGAAATTTAAATGTAGCTTATATATATAAGAACCACTTTCTAATCCTTCCTTTTAAATATATATATATAATACTACCTATCTTAAGGCGCCCCTATATGTCCCTTCTAATATATATATAGTACTACTTATCTCAAGGCGCCCCTATATATCTCTTTTAATATTAGTCGACTTCTTAAAGATAATCTTATAGCACCCTTATTATACTATTAAGCTAGCTACTCCTCCCTCTTTTAACTTTACTCTACTTTTTACCTCTCCAACCTACTTATACTTAGATTAACTACTTTCAAAATAGTATTTCTTTAGCTATAATAGACTTAGCTTATAATAGTTAAAAATTAAATACTTATCTAAATATTACTTTTCAGATATATTAATATTATTTAGTATATCTAGGGGGTAGAGAAGGCTTAAAAGCTTATATGAAGCCTTGATTTAATATAGCTAGGCGTTAGAATAAAGTTGATATTTTAAATAATATTATTCAGACTATATGCCTAAAGTAGTAAAAATCTAACTTTAAAAGAGGCTAATCCTAATAACCTGGAAAGAATCAAGAGTCTATCCCTTTATAACAGCTTTAATAGTAAGTTACTACTTAAATATATATCTTCTAAGCAGTTATAAGAATAGGTTTTATATATTAAAATATAAATTACCTAATAGCTAAGCTGTAGTTATTAGGCTTTAGCTCTTATTATAATTGAATATCTAAAGTAGTACTTTTATACTACTAGTAGGATAAGGTATATTAGGCTTAAGAATTATAGTAGGTAGGAGGCGCTCTAAAAAGGAGGGTAAATCCTATAATCTTATTTAACTTAGTAGCTATACTTTATATAATACGCTTTTAATAAACATACTCTTAAGCTTATATATTAATCTTAAGCCTACGTATTAATCTTAAGTAGCTATATATCCCTAAAGTAAAATAAGAAGGTAGTAGTACTAAGAATACTAGAGATATTTAAAAGCTATATTTAAGATCCCCCTACCTTTTATAAGAATATTTAAAAAGGATAGAGGAGGCTGTTTTTAGATAGTAGAGGCTATTTAGGATTATTACTTTTATAGGATAATAAGTTATAGGTCTAATTCAAAGGCTAAAGAGCTTTGTTATTCTTACTTCATAGTTTGAGAGCCTTATTATCCTTACTTTAGAATAATTATTTAAACATGTTCAGATACTTTTAACGTTTCAAATGTTTTCTTATATTTAGAAACTACTGGGAATAGTTTCTTCTAGCCGTTAACTATATCTAATACCTAGGGGGCTATATAATAAAATAGATATAGCTATATAGGCTATAAAACTGAACTGTAGCTTATATCTTAAAAGAAGTTTTAAATTTATTTCTATAAAACCTATTTAAATAATTAAGAAGTCACTTCAAATTAGTCTAATTAATATCTTAAAATATCTATATATTTATCCAACTAATATATTATTAAAGATTTCTATAATAAACCCTCATTTAATATTATAATTAATATACTTAGAATTCAATATCTATATTCTATTCTTAAAGATATTATAGCTTTTATTTATATACTTATTATTTGATTAGTATATTCTACTAAATAGTATCTTAACTTTCTTATAAGGCTAATTGAAGATAATATACTACTTTAGACATATCTAGTAATATCTTTCAAAATATATATAAACCTTTAAGACGTTTTATAATTCTAGTTATTATTCCTTCTAATTAAAGCTATTCCTTATAATAAGACATTATAATATAAATATAATTATCTTAATACTTAATTTAACTAATTATAAGCTTAATATTGGTATATTGCTCGGAATTGATATTAATTGTATTATTTAAGTTAGAATTATTTTTACTCTTAAGCTTCTTAATAGAGAAAGCTATTATGTTATAGTAAATATCAAACTTCTAATTTTTAAACATTATTTAATATATCCTAAATCCTTCTCAATTTTCTATTTAAAATATTCATAATACCTCTAATTAAATTCAATACTTTCTTCTATCTATTAAATTAATATATCTCTATTGAAAAGTCCTATTAATTTCTCTTTTAGAATCTCCTTACTTATAACGAAATATATCTTTCTATTAATAAAGTAATCCTTAAGTAATTATAATACTCCTCTTTCTAGTATATTAAATATACTTCCTCTTAGTTTGAAAGGTTTTTTTAAAAAGTATATAAGATGTTTTTAAAATAGAAGTCTTATTCTTTTTATATTTATGTATAGTAATAGATATGTATATTATGAATAATTACATCTCTATTAAAAAGTATAATTTACTTTCCTCATTATTTAAGTATAACCTTCTAGTATATACTAATTAGTATCCTTATTTTAACCTATTAAAATACTTTCTTATATTTACTAATATGAATTATTATTTTTTGATTTCTATACTTCTCTAGAGATATTGATAAAATCTAGAGAAGAAGATATAGTCTAAAATAACACGTTAAGAGAGTATCTATAATTAATATAACTTTATTATACTTAAAATATCAATATGTCTCTAGAAAGTCCGGTTTCAAAAGTATATATATCTATTAGATAAATTATAATAATCAGATAGAAGTTTCCCTCCATCAAAACTCTATATATATCTTCTAATCTAAACTCTTAAGAATCTTTCAAGGTAAATTAAATATATTTAATAATATATATAAGAACACTATAATTGGCTAGAATTAGAACTAGAATGAAAGGTAGAATAGTTATTAAGCTAATCTACTTAGTTATAACTAAATAAATATACTACTAGTAGTAAATTGAAATAATAAGAGATAAAGAATTAGTACCTCAAGTTATTATTATATATACTTATTAATATATAGAATAATACTTTTTCTTAATATTTTATAAAAAAGTAGATTTTAAAATAAGAGTCACTATACTTATTAAATAGTTAGTAATATCTATTTTCTCAAGTTAGTATATTTCTTCTTTTCTTATACTATTTCATATACTTATTCTTCTCCCTTATACTTTAGGTCTTATTATTAGCTACTAAATATCTTCCTTCTTATATCTCTAAGATATATAGTAATTATACTTAGCTAGGTAGTTGTACTTAATTTAATAGCTTTATTTAGCTAGGTAGCTATATATCTAGATATCTATCTAATACTTCTTATCTTATTTAATAAGTAATATCTATTAATCCACTATATTATTAATAGATAAGTAAATATGTAGGGATACTTAGAAATAAGAGTACTAAATAATAACTTTATAATGCTTTTAACTTTAGTATTACTTATTATAATATTATCAACTTACTAGTTCTCTAGATATTCTTATGGGATACTTACTATAGATATATATTATATAGAAGGGAAGTATTATATAAGTAGATATTATTATTTTATAATATTAATATCTCCATTTTATTTCCTAGGCTTTCTCTATTAGATAAAATAAGACTTTTTTAAGACTCCTTCTTCTCATTGGTATAATATCTGAAACTAACTAATATATTATAATTTGAATTCTCAAAGTAAGAAAGCTTTCAGTTTTTAAACTATTATTATTAAGAGAAAGTTTATTATAGTATTATAGTTACTAAATTAATTTCTTATCATCTTTCTGCTTACTAGATATATTTAAAATATTAGGAGATAGTAATGAAGAATAATAATTCGCTATAGATCTTTCTCTATTTCTTATCTTAATCTTATTATATTCATTACTATATGTTAAAATGCTAGGCTATAGGTGTTTACCCTATAGTAGCAGTCGACTTACCGTTGAATATTCAGTAGAATATTCTACCTCATTCTTTTACAGGATACCTACTAATAGTGAACTTTAGTATTCATAATTACTAAGGTTAACCTATATTACTAGAATATTCTAATAATTACTAATTAGAATATTTTAGATCTTAGTGTAGTATTATAAGAGAAAGCTTTTATACCCTCTTTTAATATATATTTAGATTAACTAATTATAACATTCCCTTACTAAATATAATTATTACTTACTCTTTTATATCATATACGTTTCCCTAAGAATATTTAATATATATACTTTTAATACAAAGTATTACTTTACTAGATATAGGCTACCTCCCTACTTACTTTTTAATAAGTTATAAACCTAAAGTTTTATTATTTATATTATTCTATTGAATCTTAAGAATCTTTTTATCAAATTGAATAAAACTCAATAATCAAATTATCTAATATATTTTAAAAAACTTCGACTATTTGTCTCAGTTAATATAATATTAAATATACTTATATTATATATATTTATATATTTGAATTTCTTTTTTCCAACTTATTAGTAACTAGAGAGTTACTGTTTTGATATTATCCTACTTCTTTCATAGGATATTTATTCAACTTATTTAAATTAACCTTTTCAAAATTAAACCAATCTTTTATTAATAATAATATTTAGCTATTGAGTAGTATGTTAGCCTTACTACTTAGCTAAATTGTCAGATGTTTTTAGAAGCCTTTCAGCTAAAGATATATTATATTAATCGCTATAGCTAATATGATCAAAACTATTATAAGCTACTTAATACCTGAAAAATAGAAGTTATTAGGTATTAAAGACTAGTCTTCTTAGTTTAAGTCCTTAAAGCTATATTTAAAGCTTTTAAATGTATTCAATTCTTTCGAAAATAAGGAAGCCTTTGAAGCTAGAACTAAAAAAATAAAAAATTCAGACTCTATTGCTTATATAACAAAATATTACTATAGAGCTTCTAAGTTTTATCTTTAACTTATAAGACCCCTATATAGTTATAATTATCTTAAAAGCTAGTTATAAGAGTATTAGACTTATATTATAATAATACCTATATCTTAAAGTTTATACTATAAGATTCGAGAATTATAGCTTTCTTACTAAATTTATTAGTATTTTTAAAGACTACTTATCTAAACTAGCTACTATAAGTATTAATATAGATGATATCAACTAAAAAACTATTTTCATAGCAGCCTTATAGTAATCTTATCCTATATAATTAGAAAATAAAAAATCTAATTAAAAGCTAAAAGAGCTCCTTATTTTATAAATTCTTATAGCAAATATTTTAGATCAAAGCTGTAGGGAATTTAATACTTTTATATAGAATGATTTTACTAAAAAGCCCCTTAGAAAGTCAACTATCCTTAACCTTTCTAAAAGATCTAAAAACTTAAAAATAGATCCAAAAGCCTTATTCCTAGTACTATAAATATGCTAAAGAAGGAAGATCTTACTAAAAGGATTATTTGAAAGTCTCAAAGCCTTCTAATAAGTAATAAAAGCTTACCTCTAGGGCTTTTATAACTTCTACTGCTTTAGTTATAATAATTAAAATAAGTCCTAATAACTTTATAAATAAGGTTTTTATAATATCTATAGGTACTATCTATTAGGAAGATTCACTATTAGATACTAAAAAGCCTTCTATAAAGCCTAAAGATATAATATTTGAATCCAATTAAAATCGCTAGCTATATAATTCAGGCTCTACTATTTATATAACTAATAGTGTTTAGTTTCGTATTAAAATAGATATTTTATAAAACCCAACTTTCTTATTTATATGTAGAAGTCCTATCAATCCCTCTAATATAAATACTATAAAACTACCTATGTATTATAAGAACTCTATAAATCCTCTAAAATTAACTAATACCCTTTATATAATACTAAAGGCAACCCTTTTACAACTCTAAATTTATAGTGAGAGTTCTATTTACCTATAATTATAAAAGAGCTTATAGAACCTTTACTTATTAAAAGCTATTATAATTCTGACTCCTTTTAGAAGATATAGAAGGAAGTTTTCTAAAAGTATAGTATAATAGTTATATTAATACTAAGGTCGGCTAAATATATAGATAATTCTAATTATAGTTTAGTAGGATTTATAGTATCTACTAACTATAATACAAAGCTTTCTTAGAGTTTAGTTAACTGATCTGTTGAATTATAAAGTCCTACTTAATTTATAGAAGGCACTATAGTAAATTTTGTAGCTTTTATAATTAGTTAGACTTCTAATTTTAAGGTTAAATCAACTACTATTACTATAGAATAATATTATCACCTAAAGCATCCCAGTTATTCCTTTCTAACTAAAATAGCTAGAATCATAAAAGGGATACTTATAAATTAGCTAAAAAAGGTGATTTATAGTATTTTAACTATACTAAAAGTAAGATTATAAGGTAATAGTTAAGAATTAGCTATAATAAGACTACTAAACCACTTTATGAAATCTATATTAATTCGATTAACGTAAGCCCTATTAATAATATTAGAAATAATTACACTATTCCTTATACTGACAATTATAGCTTCTATAGAACTATAGATTTTATAGTTAAAAAAGATGATCCTTTTTAGCTATATTACAGCTTAATTATAATACTTTAAAACCTAATCAGAATTCTATCCTATTATTCTACGCCTTAATAATAGCCGAGATTTTAACTTCAAACTTTAAAAGAGTTATACTAAAGTAAGGAGTATTATTATAGAAACCTTAATATCTTATACTCCTAAACTAAATAGTATTATAAAGCATACTAATAGGGTTTTAATTGAAAAGACCTATACTATTCTACATTCAGAAAGACTATTCCTCTATATTTAAAATGCTATTATATCTATAGTAGTTAAATTAGTTACTTAAATACTATAATAAGACTTTTAATTACTCCCTTACAAGGTCTATATGACTTTTCCTTTCTAGAAAATAATAATAAGTCTAATTTGGAGGATTTATAGTTTATAAGTATTAAAGTTTTAATATACTATCCTTTTAAAAAACGTAGAAATAGTAATAAATTTCCTATTCTTATAGATAAAGGCTCTTTTATATCCTATAAGGATATTTCTCAAATTACTCCTATTCTTATACTAATTAGACTATATAAATCTGGACTAATATTTACTATTTATTTTAAATTTATTAATATTATAGTAGGGAGGTACTTTCTATTACTTCAGACTCTAGTATTAATTATCTTATTAGGAATAACGCGTTCGAGAGGTAGAGTTTGTACCGGCTAAACCTTAAGTACCGGTGCTATCTCTATAGTTCTCGTTTTATTTAAACCGCTTGAAATAGAGCCTTATGCGGTATATATAGCTATATTTAGTTATATATAATATTTACTAGCTTTTGCCTCCTAATTATATATAATCATTAAGAGTTTTATAATACCAAAAAGCTACTAGGCTAAAAGTATATATTATAATAATTTAATATATCTTAAATATTAAGATATCTATTAAAAATATCTTTTTTTTAATTTTCAAAGAACTAATTAGTAGTTAATCTAATATAACGCATTTTAAGCGGAAGTTAAAATTTATAATTTATAAGATTATTTTAACTTTAAAGTAATTATATAATAAAGCTTCTTTTTAAAGCTTCTTTAAGATTTACTTTTAAGTGATTTTCTAAAAGTTAGATAGTATTAATAAGTTTTTAAAATATCTGAATTAGGTATTCTTAAGGGTTTTACTCCTATAGGAATAGGCTATAAGGAGGATTAATAACTTCCTATAGATATTACTAAAGAGGTTTATATAAAGAATATTATAAATCTTATTAAGAAGGGTTTAAAAGCCTATATAGCTTTTTATAATTTTTATATTTTAAAAACTTAAGAATACTAATATAAATAGTTAAATTAAGCGTATATAATAATTTAAATCCTTAGGTATATAAATAAAGCATTCTAATATTAATATTACTATACAGAGGAGGATATAGTAATATGGATTACTAACCTTTATAATTATTTTAGTATTATAAATAACTTATACTTTTAAAATACTATTTTAATATATTATAAGATATTTTAATTCTTTAGATTTAAGCACCTTATTATAAGGGTAGTAATTAAGGTATAATTTTAAAAGTAGTTAGATACTATATATAAAGCTTAAATAGTTAATTATACTTCTTTTATTATTAGAATGTTTTAGGTTTATAATTTTATAATTTTATTAGTTTTCTTACTAATTAAAATTTATATATAGGGCTATATACTTATAATTTAAAGCTATTTAAATATTATACTTTTAGATAAGGTTATTTTAGTTATTATATAGGCAATTTAATATCTCCTTAAAGTTTTTTTATATAGTAAGATTAGTTATAATACTTTTAATACTATAGTAGAAGTTTTAATTACTATCTTAAATTCTTAAAGTAATAAGAGATATTTGTAAGTTTAAATAAGCACTTATACTTTTTGAAGTATAGGTTAAATTATATTTTAGTATATTATTACTATGTATACCTTTAGTTAGCTTAATTTATAATCTTATAATTCTATTAGCCTTCTTATTAATTAAATCTTATATATAAAGCTATATATTTATTAATCATAACTAAATAGACCTTATACTTTTTGAAGTATAGGTTAAATTATATTTTAGTATATTATTACTATGTATACCTTTAGTTAGCTTATAAGGGCTAGGTATTAAATATCTTAATTAAGGAGAAAATTAAATAGTTATTAACTTTAAATTTAAATTTCTTAAGGAAAGTTTAAACTTTTAGGTAATAATAACTATATAATTAGCCTTCTAGCTAAAGTAGTTATAATACTATATAGTAAATATATTATAAAGAGGTATCTTAATAATACCCTTTTTAAAACTCTTTTATTTTTAATTTAGATACCTCAATTTATATTTTCTAAAATATAGAGTATTTTATAATTCTTTAAGAAGTTTCTATAGGAAATTATATTTAGTATAATATAAAACTTATACTTATTAAAAATTATAGAGACATTAAGATCTTGATTATAATTAGTAAAAATAAAGAAGTTAAGTTATACTTATATAATATTACGCTTTATATTATTTTAACTATAAACCTTATCTCTTTTTAGTAATTATAAAAATAAGGCTACTAGTAGGATATTAGGCTAAACTACTTATTTTAACTATAGAAGAATAATTATTTTGAAATTATAGTTATTAATATTTAATATAGCTAGTAAATCCTTAAATATCGCATATCTTATAAGAAATTAATTACTTTAGTAATATAAGCTATATAATATAAACTTTTTCCTAAATATTACTACTACTAGTAGTATACTATAGATATTATTTAAAGATTCCTAAAAGGTAATAAATAGTTTTAATATTAGTAGTTAAGGTATCTTAATACAAAGCTTCTTAATTATTTTATCTTAACTATATAAGGTATTTATATTACTAATAGCTATTTGAAATATAATAAGTATTAGCCTATTTAGGGGGTATATAAAGCTTATAGTATTAGTAAGGTAAAATATAAGATTTACTATGCGAAATATAAGAATACTTTATATACTACCCTAAGGAAGTATATTACTTTTAATTTCTACTCCTATTACTAAAGTTATAATAATTATACTTCAACTTTAATATTTATAAATAGAACTATTAATTATTCTTAAGATTTCTATCTTATTAATTATATTAGAGTTATCATTATAAAAGTATTTAAAAGCTTTATAGTATTCCTTAAGCGTTAGTATAGTATTAATATTAAGGTTTTTAAGTATAATAATAAAATTCCTAAGTATAAGAACTTAAAATATAATCTAATTTCTTGAAGTCTATATTTTAAGCTATTTACTCTATATACTTAGGGCTAAAATAGAAATATTAAGCGTATTAGAATAGTTATTAAAATATATATAAAAGCTATAAAATATAGAAATAAATTACTTTAGAAATTTTAGCTTGAAACCCTATAGGTAATAGTATTTCTTTATAATTAAATATTAATATACTTTTTAAACTAGTAAATATCTTAGTAGGGGTTTTATAAGGCTATTTAAAAAGATAATACTATAAAGTTAGACTTAGCCTATTTTTATACTTAAAGATATAAATGCTTTATTTTTATTATAAATATAAAGTTAAAATATAATTATTTAATATATCTTAAAGGGTACGTTTTTATTAGCTTTTTAGTAAGCTATATTTTAATTAATTAATATTAGGTATGGAATCTAGTTTAAAATAAGGTTATAATAACCTATAATATTTCTTTTAATAAAACCCTCTTTTTAATAGGGATTTAGTTTTTTATAAGATAATTTTGAATCGTTTAGTTTTAATAAAATTTCTTACTAATTAGAAGAGTAAATAATTATAATAAAGCTACTTAAAATTAGTTTAACTACTTATTTAAATCTTAATAAAAAACTTAATAAAGTAATTTATATTAAAGTAAGAAGTAGTTATAGTAATTTGAAGTTTTATATCTATATAGTAACTATTCTAAAGCCTTATAAAGTACTATTTAAAATTATAAAATTTATATTAATAATCCCTCTAGAGTTACTTATTATATTCTTTTATAATCTTATTTATATAAAAAAAACTATAAAAAGGCAAAAAACTTAGATACTTTTAGAAACAGTTAAATATAAGGGATAAATAAAGTATTATATTAAAATAACTAAGAGATCTTTATTTAAAACTACTTTTTTAACTAGTATTTTTTAGTTATTTTGAAATATCTTAAAATACTTCTACTTATAGCTATAAAGTAATGTAAATAATTAATTAAAAGGAGTCCTAGAGATTTAACCTTCTTAAGGACTTTAAAATATAGATATTATAACTTTTAATAATAAATTTTAACTATAAGGCGAATTAGATATTAGAGAATATTTAAAGTATAGGGGAATAGAAACTTCTACTTCAGAAATCTTATAGTAAAAGCTATTATTATTACTTATATCTTACTTAGTAATATTTATTTATCTATATATTAGAATTATAATAATAGCTAATTAAACTTATCTCAAGAATTATATTAAATTATATTCTGAAAGTAAGATTAATAAGGCTTTTA
>QAPF01000968.1:0-15080 GCA_004367935.1 Colletotrichum sidae | reverse complement strand
TCTTATAATTCTTATAATTCTTATAATTCTTATAATTCTTATAATTCTTATAATTCTTATAATTCTTATAATTCTTATAATTCTTATAGTTCTATTTACTATTTTAACTTTTTTAAATAACCTCTTTATAAATAATACTGATAGTATTAGCTCTCTCCTTCTAAGTAAGAATTTAACTACTAGTTTGTATTACTCTCTTAATATTTACCTTTTAATCTACTTAAATAGCTATATTCCTTATATATTCTTCAAATTACTTCTTAATATTAATAGATAGATTATCTTTTATAATACTTTTTTAGAATAATCATGTAAGAGTTTGGTTTATTATTTTAAACTTTAGTTTTAAAAGATGAATTTTCATTTTCAAGTTTTATGCTTTTAGATATTCTTTTACTTTTTAGTTCTAACTTTAAATTCAAAAATACTTTACTTTCATCTACGTTTTAACTTAATAGTAACTTTATATAATTTATTCCTTATTTGTATCTTATACTAATTCAACTTAAAAGAGCTTAAGTTATACTTCTTTATCCTTCTTAAGATTATTTATATAATTTCTTTTAAAGAAGTCTTATTTATAATTTAAACCTAGTTATTTTTAGAACCTTTTGAATAGTTATATTAATAGAACTTTAGTTAGATTATCTACTATTAGTTATACTAAAGAAATATAAATAACTATTAGTTTCTTTTTAAACATTTCTTAATAAAACTAATAGCTATAAATATCTATATACTTTAGATAGATTTAAAATCTTATAAGTTCTTTAGAAATAAAATTTATTATTTAGAAATTATTATATTAGATTTATATTATTACTAATTAACTCTTATCAACTAGAAGGTTTATTTGTTTTAAACTTTCTATTAATAGTTAGAATTATAATAAGATTAATAAATAGCTTATAAATAGTACTTTTTCTATTATTAAAAAGAAAGAGAACAGTTTAGCCTTTATAATTAATATTAATATTATAGATTATTTTATAGCTTTCTGAGTACTATTCCTCCTAAATAGCTTTAAATCTTAAGAGTTCTTTCAATCTTATATAATATTTCTAGAGCTTATATCTAAAGAGACTACTAAAGTATCTTCTAAACTTTTAAGCTTTATATTATATTTAAAATATAAATATTAAGTCTTATAGATATAGTTAAATACTTAGTTTACTACTTCTTGATATTAAAAACTAGAGTTTTAATTAAAATAAGCTAGCTAATTAGTAGTAAATATTATATTGAGCATCATTATAACTACTATATATAGTATTATATCTAGTCTTTTCTAATAGAAATATATCTTATAATATAAAGTTTTTCTTTTATATAAGAAGAATTCTAAATATATTATAAGAGATTTATTTTAATTTTCAATTAATATCCTTCTAATAGGAATTCATAAGTTGTTTCTATATATAGTTTATCAGAACTATAGTTTTTAAACTTCTTAATTATATAAAACTTTAATATCAAGAAATTATTATAAATCTACTCTTCTCTTAAAGTAATATTATAATTAGAAGTTTTATATAACTTTTCTTATAAAGCCTTTATATATTTTTAAAAAGGTTAAAATATAATTATTAATATAAAAGAAGAAAAAAACTTAATTTTTATATTAATAATAGTTTTCTCTAGAAATATAAGAAAACTATAAATTCTTAAAATTCTTCTTAAGATATTATTATTATAATATAAAAGATTACTGAAGATTAAAAAATACTTTTAAGAGTTTTAAAATTCTACTTAGTATTTTATATCCTAGAAGTATTTATATATAAATCTCTTTATTAATCTTAATATAAATAAAAATATTTATTATATTATATCATAGAAGTTTGTAGATGAAGTATACAGTAATTACTATAAGTATTCTAATCAATATTTCTATAAGTATTATTATATAAGTATTATATTTATCTTTAAATTACTAGTTTCTTCTTATAATTAGATAAGTTTTTAATTTTAATAACTACTTATATTTATCAAACTCATGAATATAAACTTAATAATACTTAAAGATTATTTAACTTCTTATAATTAGTTGGTTAATTTTAATCTATAATTATAAGATTTAATAGCTTTTGGAATATACTTCTTCAGCTTTTTAAAACTTTTAAACTAATAGGTAAATATCTTAAAGGTTTATATTCTTTTTCTTTATATAATTTTAATATTCGTTTTAACTTATATGCTACTAATAAGATATTAAGAAGAGAAGTAATTCTTATTAATATTTCTTTTTAAAATTTGAAGACTTTATATTATATTATAATAAATAGGATTTTCCTAAGGATATATAAAGTTCTTCTTAATCCTACTTTAAATTTTCCAAATTACTTAAGAATAATAAAGAAATAACTAAATAATTAGAATACTACTTATATTTCTTTTTACTTACTTTATATATTAATAGCTTTATTATTAATTATCTTAAATTATCTATTTTAATAAAACTCTTAAGCTAATTAGACTTTAAATATTTATCTAAAGAAGTAACTAATTTTATATAAGTTCTAAGATTTCTATATATTTTATATCTTATTCGAAAGGCTATTTTAAAAGATATTTATAAAGTAAATCTTTTTATAAATAAAACCTATAACTACTCCTTCTTCTTATATTCCTTCTTTAGTATATCTTTAAAAACTATTATAAAACTTATACATTCTAAAGAAGAGAAAAGAATAAATTAGTATTTAAATCTTACTTTAGAATAAATAGACTTTTCTTTAGAATTTTAAATACTTACTTATTGGATATTTAATTTAATTAAAAACTATGTACTAATCTTATCTACTTTCTTATTAGTATTTTACCTTATAAGTATTTTTTAATTATTCTATAAGTTTAATAATCCTCCTTTAAATTCCTTTAAATTTATTTATAATATCTTATATATAAACTCTTTAAAATTACTATTAAAGAATTCCTTCTTATTAAGTATTATATTTTAAATTATGAAAACCTCTTTTAAAAGAGAATTCTAGATTCTAAAAGAGTTATTTAAAATATAACTTATCAGGAATTCTAGTAGGACTTTTAATATAAGCTTTTAATATCAGTTTTATTTTAATTAAGTTTTATAAGTTATTATATAAATATAGTATTTATATATCTTCGAATAACAAAAGTCTAAAGTTAATATATAAATATTCTTATCTTTCTAGAAATATTGATAGAATTATTTATATAGTATCTTCTAATCTTATAAAACTTAAAGAATAAAGTTATATATATATATAGCTACTTTAAAAACTGTAAATTATAAATTATAAAGTAGAGATATTTTAATAGCTATAGATTTTATATACTCCTTAATTATTACTACTACTCTTTTTATTCTTCTATTTTAAGTTTAAATATTTAATATAAAAAGTTTAAATTTAATACTTCTCTTATAAATCTCTATTTAGATTACTTCATACTTCGAGATCTTATTATCTATTTTAATCGCTTTAATTATAATTCGATATATTATTTCAAAGAAGTTGAAGAATTTTCTAATTATTCTTAAAACTTCTTCTATTCTTTTTAAATTAAAATAGAAGTTTTATATTAAATTAGTTGTTTAATTTATAAAGATTACTCTTAATATATAGCTTTTATAATTTTTATCAAAGTTCTAAAAGTTAATAGTAATCTTCCCTTTTACATTAATATATTACATTACTTCTTTTAAAGTTCTATATATTACTTTATATATCTTCCTTCTTATATATATATTATAATTTATAATCAAAACTATATAAAACTGAGATTTTAATCTTATTCTTCTAGTAGATATTAATAAATAGTTTATAATTCTAAAGTTTAAATATTCTAGTTTTATATATTATAACTCGTAAGATCTAATTATAAGATGCCTTTATATAGAAGTAATATATTTATATTATTAATAGGATTCTAGAGGTTTATTGTAAAATAAAAGCTTTTTAACTATAGATATTTTAAAGCTAACTTCTTCTAAAAAGTTATATTTAAATATATATTATCTATTTATAATCTTAATAAAGTAGAAATAAGTCTTATCTACTTTCTATATATAATTATTTCTTAAGTTTTGATCTTATTATAAATCTTTCTTATAAAGTTTTTTAAATTAGATTGAATTATTTATAAGATTAAAATAAAGTATTATATTATAGAGCTATAGTTTTATAAGTTTATAGGAGTTTTAAATAATAATTATTATAATATTATATTTCTTAATAGAAATCGTCTAAACTCTAATTTAAAAATAGCTATTTATAGAAGGTTTTATAACAATTTAAAACTACTGTATATTATTATAAATATATATTATTAATCTTAAGTCTAGAATTATAAAGTTTACAAAAGTATAAAATTATATTTTCAAAACTATTAGAATAATATTTATTATACTATAAGACTATCTATATAATTAAGAAGTTGAAGTTGAATTTATAATCTTCTTTATATATTTTATAAAATCTTTATTAAATTTCATCCTGTCATTTAAAATATCTTAGAATTTTTGAATTTAACTTCTAGATATAATATTAGATCTCTTTATTAATATAGAAGTATTTTAAAAGAAGATATTTTATCTAATACGTCTTATGATTAGTATTTCTATTTAACTTATATCTCTTACTATTATTTAAATCTTTCCTATAATACTTATTAGTATATTAATTAAAAATACTTCTCTCCTTCTAAATTTAACTTTAATTTCAATTTCTTATAAAAAGAAGAAATCTTTTTACTACTTCTCTATTTTCTATTTAAATATTTATAGAACTAAGTATTCTTCTTATTAATCTTACCTTTATTAAAATAATCTTTTAATTTAAAATAAAAAGTAAATCTAATTAATAACTTTAATAATTATCAAATTATTATTTAAAGTTTTCTAAGAAATTATAATTTAACATAAACAAATCTAAAACTTAATTTAAATACTTATAAAAACTATAATATATTCTGTAAATAAAATAGTAGGCTTATAAGTATTTAGAATCCTAATATTAAGATACTTATAAATATCTTTCTCTTATTAAGAAACCTAAACTTCTATATTACTTTTAGATTTTAACTTCTTCTTAATAAGTTTTATAAAGATTACTTAATATTCTATAATTACTTTTATTTTCCTCTCTATCTTATTATAATTTAAATAACTGTTAAATTTAAATAGTTAGATACTAAGACTTCTTTTTATATTACAAGAATACTTTGAGAAATTTAAAGAAATTATATTTCTGATATATTCTTATAGTATTTATATTCCTTTTCTTTTCTTATAATATATTTTTATTTAAAAGATATATTTAATTTACCTTTTCCTATAAAAAGTTATATTAGTAGTTGAAAGGTATTTAAAAATTATGATATATAAATAATATTGTTTATAAGAATAATTCTAATATCTTCTTCAATCTTAAGAATTATAATTTAAAATAAAAATAAAGCTTATAGTAACTACTAAGTTCTTATTAAATAGTTAGAAATCTTAGGAATTTTTAATTTAATAATAAGCTTCTTATATTCTTTCCTAGATCTTCTTAAGAGAGTTTTATTATAAGATGAAGAAGATAGAAAGTTTTAGAAGCTATAAAACTAATATAAAGACTTAATCTAGTGAATCTAGAAGATTTAATCTTTTAAATTATTAAAATAATCTTTTTAGAAGAAATAGATAGTTTTCTTTAAAGCTCTAGGAGGTTTCTAATTTAAATAGTTCTTCTATAATATATATTATATAATAAAGTAGTTTAAAGTTATTATAAAGTAAAAACCTTTTTCTAACTACTATTAAAACTCTTTAGCTTTATATAGAGAATATTTAGCTTTGAGTTAGAATTTATATTTAAATTTATCTTTTACTAATAGCTATAGTTATAATTACTTTAAATCTTTGAATTATAATAGGATTATACTAATAGAATATAATATGATATATTTAACCTTAAATTATTATAATAGTACTATTTATAACTTTTCCTACTATTAGCTAATAATAACTTATATAATAAATAGACTTCAATATATATATTCTTTTAAAAAAAAGTAATATCTAATAGGTTACTTCTAAGATATATTCAAAGTGTTTAGAATTATCTTTAAATATTTTACTTTGAAATATTAAATTCTTTTTTATCATAATTTTAATTCTTTGCGTTTTACTAAGAACTTTATCTTCTAATAATATATTGAGATTAAATATAGTCATAGCTATTTCAAATAGGTTAGGGGAAAAAGTAAAGTTACTTCTATATAAAATTAGTCTTTTTAGGTTTTTATAAAAGTAGTTATGGTTTTTATAGTTATCAACAACTTTTATAAAGTTGATATCTATATTAAAGTTATAAGGGTTAAATATAATAATAATTCTTCTTATTACTTTTAGTAGTAGTAATATTATTATAAATAAGAATGCTATTATAAATAGCTGTCAGCTTATACTTCAAAAAATAGTTAGCTAGTCTATAGTCTATTACTTTCTTTTATATCTATAGTAAATATTATTAAAACATATTAGTAGTATTATATCTAATTAATATAAGTTAGTATTATAAGTATTATTATAATAAGTTTAATACTTTAAAGTTACTATTAATATATTAAGTTATAATCTTCTATATAAACTATTATAAAGTTTATATTAGTTTCTCAATTAAAGCTAGATTTGAATTAATAGTTATACTACTAGGTCTTTTTAATTATCTTTACTTGTAGAGATATATATAAGCTATAATCTATAAGTAAGTATTTTCTTAGTATAGAGATTATTTACTAGATGTTATATAAAGCTACCTATTAAATAAAAGAGCTAGATATATAAAACTCTATAACTACTACTAATTAGCCTACTAAATTAAAATCTTATTACTCATAGAAACTTATCTTTTACTACTATACTTTCTCTTATTAAGTTTTTAATTATGAATCCTTATAATTCTTTAACTTCTAGTTCTTAGAAGGATAAGACTAGGATTTAAATAATAGCTTTATAATAAATAGTTATTAAATGTATAATATCTAAATATATAGTATTTATAATAGTATTTATAGCTATATTAAAAATAGTTCTACTTAAAGAATTATTTAAAATTATTAATAAGTACATAGTAATATTTATATTATTAGAATTAACCCTTTTAATTATTAATAAGTTAAATAAAATAGTCTATATTATAATACTAGTAATTATACTATTAGAAGTCATAATAGCTATTATAATAATACTGATATATATTTTTCAATAGTAATTATTCTTTATAGAAATAATATCAATATAGCTACTTAGTATTGAGCTATTAGTAGTTTTAATGTTATGAATTCTAAAGATTTTAATACTAACTCCTAATTATAAAGACTATTTAAAGCTTCTTAATTATTCCAATAATTCCTTTTATAAAAATATTATTTTATATATGATTAAGAATTAGCTCATAGTAATTTCAAATAGTTATATATTATAATTATATACTTCTAATATATATAAGATTTAATAAGTTATAATAGAATTATTATATAACTTATAAGCCTAGTAGTATAACTACTATTATACTATACTAAATCTAATAGAAGATAGCTTTCTAGTATTTATTTACTACTTATTAACTAATCCAATCTTAATAAGACTATATCTTTATAATACATTTCATATACTTAGATATATAAGTAAATTACTATTAAAATAGATTGATAAATAAGTAAATCAATAGTTAAATTATTACTATAGAAAACTATAAGACTAGGAGAAATATAATATAGTAAAAGTAGCTTTCTTAATATAAAGACCTATTTAAAGTATTTATTATAATAATAACTAGATAGAAGGAGAAAGAGCAATTTGATTAATAATATAATTAATTAATTCTAATTATTATTTATGGAGATATTAAAATTCTTATATAGAGAATTTATTTTAGAATTCCAATTATACTATTAGAATTCTAATTACATGATAAGAATTCTAGCTATAACCATAATATATAGCTTATTATAGTTATAATACATGGGGTATTATAATTATAATATATATATATATTAATATAATATATAAATTACTATAACTATAATATATAATATATAGATTAGAAAATAATATATATTATAGTATAATTATAGTATATTAACTATTATAACTATAATATATTGAATATTATAATTATAATATATAGAACTTGAACTACTTCTAATATCTTATAAAAAGTAAACTTCTATATTTTAACTTTATTTACTTAAGAACTACTAGAAGTAAAAAAGTAAAAAAAGTATATATCTATAAAGTGATCTTTATATAGTTTATTTATATAGAAGAATTATATAACTTCTTATTACTTCTATTAAATTGATAATATACATGAAAATTGTTTATATATTAGAATAAATCTAATATTCCCCTATAAAGTATATTACTAATACATAACTTATTTATATAAAGATTGGTGAAACTTAATTTAAAATAAAAAGAGAAAAGTTATATAAAGTTATAAAATCTGAAATTAAAAAAGTAAAAAAGGAAAGACTTTTAAGATATCTTTTTTTTAAACTTTAATAAAATCTACTTAGATTTCACGAAGTCTAAAAGCTTAGTTAAAATAATAGCTATATTATCTTCTATATTTATATAATATATGAAGATATTTTTATTTCTGATAAAATCTATTAAGAAGTAATATCTTATATTTATATATTTTATTTTTTTATAAGACTTAGGATTTTTAGCCAGTTTTTTTACTATTAGATTATTTATAAAAACCTTAAGTCTTTTAATCTTAAACTATTCTAATTTTAGATTTATATAATTATAATCATAATATAAAGAAGTTACTTCTTTATAAATATATAATAGAATTATATATTTAACTTTATAAGTAGATAAAACTACTATTCTTTTTTTTACAATAAAATGACTTATAATACTACTATTTCTTCTTAAATAGAAAATAAAAGAAAAAGTAAATTTTCTATTATTTGAATCTTATTTAATTTAAATTAGTATATCGTATAATATTCCTAATAAAAGATAGGTTTTTATAATTATAAGTAAATCTAAATTTTTATTATCATCTAAATAATCCTATATATAGTTAAAAGCTAAAAGAATAATTTTTATCTTAATTAGAAGTAAATTAAGAATAAGCTATTACTGTAAAAGTAATCTTAGGCCTTATTCTTAATACTAAATATAATAGAATTCCTATTTCCTATTAAAACTTTCAAATATCTTCTTTGAAAACTTTATCTTTATTTTTAAATAACTTAAGGTTATTATTTATTGGAGTTTGAAACTTATAAATTGTTTCTTTTATACTTTTTAATAAAATTCTCAGTATACTTATTCTAATTAATAATAATTACTTTTTCGTTTTAATTTATAAATAAAGTATACCTAAGAAAGATAGAAAGTTCTCTTAAGTTCTAAATTTCAATTTTCTATTTTAAGAATTTAAAAATATAATAAATTAATTTCTTACTATTAGCTACTAGCAATATATTATCTATAAAATAAGTTAATAAAATTATATATAGTTATTTATTAAAAATAAATACTACTTTATTACAAGAAGAAAGAATAAATCTTATTAAATAAAAAATATTTTTAGATAATTATACTAAAGTTGAAAGGTTTGTTTCAAACTATATAATACTTTATTTAACTAATAAATAAATAGAAATATAGTCTTTATAATTTTCTATAAATGTTTATATTTATATTTAGATTAAATTCTAAAGAATTCTTTTTTATATCAAAATAAAATCTAATCAGTAGATAAATATATAGAGGCTTATTAAGATTAGTATAAATAAATATTATAGTAATATTATATTATATTAAAGCTTATTCTAAAAAGATAAAAGAATTATTATATATTTCTAGTATTTAAACCTATAAGTAATACTAAAGGTTTCTAAATAATTAATATTTCAATACGAATTATAGTTTTAAGCTATCTATTTAGCCTTATATATAGTTTCTTGAATTATATTATTTACCTTTAATTTATATACCTATCTACTATTTAGAATATTGATATTTCTAATTCAATATTAAATAAAGGTATTACTTTCTAATTATTTATAGATCCTACTTATTCTATTTCTTTTATTATAACTAGAATCTAATTTTTATATTTAGAAGATATATATATTGAAATAAAAGAAGTAGGTTTTTCTATCTTATAAATTAATAAAATATGCAAAGCTTCATTATTTCTATCAGTATGTTTATACAGTTTATATAACTATTCAAATCAAAATAGTTTAAAATAGTAAAAAGGCGCTTTTTATAGGTTTTATAGTCTTTTTTGACATTATTTAATATAATAGGTAAATTAATATTTAAGTTGGACTTTCTCTAGATGTTATTATTATTTCCTATATTTAATTCTAATATTGCATTATCTTCAATTATTTTAATATTTAAATTTTCTTCTAGAATTATTCTAATTACTTTTTAAACTTTAGTAATAAGACTTATTAAAGAGTTATTATTACTATTATTATCATTTTAACTTATATTAGAAAAAGAATTATTTAGATTGAAAATAAGATTATAATTAGGCTAATTAGATTCATAATTATTAGAATTCTTTTTAAAATAATAAATAAAGGTAATTCTTTTTCTTATATATAAAAAATACTTTCTAGGATTTCTAGATCTCTAGACTATATAATTCTCTCTTTATTAAAACTTCAAATTTTATAAGTATTAGTTCTATAAGCTATAATAAACTCCTTTAAAAGTTTTCATATTTCATTTTTTAATATTAAGATCTTTATTTTTATAATAATGGAAATTACCCTATACTTTAATATTATTAATATTAAGTTTTATTCCATTTTTCAATTTATAGGAAGTCTTAAGAATTATAGAGCTATAAGGCATTCTAGTATATATATATATAGAAACTATTAGAATATTGATTTATAAATAATAAGATAGATTCAAGTAGTAAATTAGAACTCTAATTTTATTAATTAGAACTCTTTTTACTCTTTTTCTTAAATTATTAAATCTATAAATATAAAGAAATCTTATATTATAAATAATATTAGAATAAGAATATATATCTTTTATTCTTTTATTACTAAATTTACTACTTCTCTTAGTATTAAACTCTTTTATCTTTCTCTTATTATAATGATTATTTACTATCTTTTTAAATATGAGAAAGATTTTTAGAACTTCTTTAGCTAATTTGGTTTTTAATAAAAGTCCCTAAGTAAATCTAGTTAATCTATTAGTAAATAGAATAAATCTATGAAGTCTATTATATATTATAAAAATTATAGGTCTATATAGATCTAAACTAATATGATCGAAATACTAAAGATTTGATTTCTATTTTATATTATATTTATTAATATTATCTATAAAGCTTCTTTTAGATAGGCTTTACAAATAGTAAGAATATCTATTTAATTTATTTTATAAGATAAATTAAAACATTATTTTTTAGACTATTTATTACTTTTATATTAATATAAACTAAATAGTTATATAAAGGCTGAATATTCTATAATATAGGAGTAGAAAGAATAATATCCTTTTATAAAATATAAATATTAAATTTATATAAATTATTTTTATTAAATCTTACTATTAAAAAGGAATTCGTTTCTACATTATATACTATAAGCTTTTTCGAAAGAATTAATATAATTCTTATAATATAAAATTTACTTTACAATAGTAGATTAACTTCTAATTTTAACATATAATAAACTCCTTTTAATATAAAAGTTCAATTCTTAAGGATATTTTTAAATTTCTTATTATTCTAATTATAAGATATATAATATTACCCCATTTAATCTATTTCAAAACTAGGTTTATATTAAATAAAACAGATTTATCTTTCTTCATATAGATAATAGTATTAGTATTTAGATAACAATGAATATTTATATAATTCTTTTTTAACCAAATTCCTAGACTTTCTAGTAGTCTATTAATTCTTTCAAAGATCTAAAGCTTTATTATTAATATTATTTCTTTTTATAAGGGGTTTATAGATAGTTATTATACTTTAAAAAATATTATCTTTTTTAGAAAGTATATTGAGATCTATACTTTTAGAAATAAATTCTTTGGACCTAAGATTTCCTTCATTTTCTAATCTATCTTTTTCTACTTTACTTTTATTTTAATTCTACTTAAAATAATATCTATAAATTCTAAATTCTTTATTCTAAATTGCTTTTTATTTTTACTATTATTTTTAATTAGAATATCTTCCTATTAACTTAAAGTCTTCTTTAGATAAAAATAAGTATAATTTTCTTTCATATAATTTCTTTTCTTATAACCTTTATAAAAGGTTCTTTTTTATCTCTTATCTAATTCTCTAAAACTTCTCAAACTCTTCTTTTTCTTAGTATTCTTAAAATAATTAATTAAGTTATTATTACTTCTTTTAAATTTATCTAATTAATTAAAAAATAGAGAATCTAAGATATAGACTTCTTCATTAGACCTAAAGCTCTCAACTACAGAAATATTAAAACTTTTATAGTAAGAATTAAAGCTATTTAAAATATATATTATAACTAGTTATTTAAATAATTCTATTTAATTATAAAATAGATTATTAGTTAATTCTTTAAGTTTATTTGGAACTCCTTCTATACTATTAAAGTTATTTAAAGTAATATTAAAAGATTCTTTATAAGTTAAGAGTTTATTAAGAAATCCTAAAAGTTTAAAGAATTTTTGTTAATATTTTAATATTTAAAGAATATCTATATTATTACTAAGAATTAAAAGAAAGCCATCCTTATAATATAATTATATACAATTTAGACTTTCTTTACTTTGAAATAATAAGTTTAGTAATACTTATACAAGTATCTTTACTAATAAGTAAAATATTAATAAAAATAGACTAAACTTCATAATTATTATATCTTATCAATTTGGAAATAGTAATCTTTCTAGAATTACCTATTTTTAGTAAAATAAAATAAATTACTGAAATATATATTTATAAAAGGCTTTTCTAAAAAGATATAAAGATCTTATAATATATAATATAAAAAGATATTATACTTTCTAAAAGGATAAAGATTAAAGATTAAAATCTATTTATATTTAAAATAAAGATATAACTTAAAGAATAAATCTAAAGATCAGAAATCTAAATCTCAATATTTTCTATGTAAAATAAAGATATAACTTAAAGAATAAATTTAAAAATTAGAAATCTAAATCTCAATACTTTCCTTCTCTTTTTTAAATAAATTGAATTTTTACTTCTTTATAAAATTAATAGAAGTTTAAAGTAAAACTTAAGATAAAAAGAGTTAAATCTCTATATAAGTAAATCTTTTTACTATTAAAATAATTTAAAACTAAAGAAGAAAGAAATTTAAAAGTAATTTAAAAAAGTAGTTAATTAAGAATAAATCTCAAATATCTAGAGAATTAAAAGAAACCAAAATAAGTAGAAAAATCAAACTTTCAGATATTAAAATCACTTGTCAAATAAGGTTAATTCTTTTAGAAAAAAGTAATTGTAATAAGATATTTAATTTCTATGATAGTAGTAACAAAGTAAAGATTTCTATTAATTTTATGATAATATATAATTTTTATAAAAGAAAAGCATAATTCGTTTACACATAAAATATAGAATCTTCAGGTTGAAAAGGATTAGGCTTATAATTTATTAAAATAGATAGATAAATAGGTAAATTAATAGTTTAATTATTACTTAATATACACCATATTTAAATAAGTAGTTAGAATTATACCTAGATATTTAATATTCACCTTCTTATTTAAATAGGATTCTAATAGGCTTAAGATAGTATTATATATATAGATATTTCTAAATATTTATAAAGGCTTCTCTTTTACCCCTTAGTTCTGAATAAATAGTATTTTATACTACTTATAATTAAATAAGTTTAAGTCTAGTTTTTTATATATTTAGAATTTAGTTTTATTTACTATATAGATAAGATTAAATAAAATATTACTTCCTACTGATTAAATATATCATTTATTTATATTAAACTCCTAAGATATAATACTATATAATAAGTAATTAACTAATTAATATAAATAGTAATAGAAAGTATTAGAATTCTTTAACATATTCTTTTAAGTAGTAGCTTTATAAGTAAACTCCTTTAATAATAACTATAATATACCTCATACTTTTTGACTAGAAGATTAATAAACTTATATATAAGTTAGTAAGACAAAATATTATAATAAGTAATAAATCTTAAATAGCTATCATAACAAGTATTCTTAACTTATATAAAGATATTTTAATAGCCCTTAGAATAATATCCATTAGGATACTAATCTTAAAATACCTCTATATAGCTTCTTATTATAACTAGTAATTATAGATATTTATATACTATAGTTGTATATATAATTATATTATTTGAATAATAATAAAATATATTATTTCCTAGTTATTATATTAGATTTAGATAGTAGGGTGAAGTTTATATATCTTACTTCTACTAGATATATGTACTATAAAATCTATTTAAAGTATAATAATAAAATAACTAGTAATAATAACCTTTTAAATAGCTTAAAAGAATACTAAAAACTCTACTTTAGTTATTAAAATAGTAATAATATCTTATTTATTAGCTGACTATATAATTAGACCTCTAAAGAACTATATAATATATATTTAAAGGTTTTTTTAATTTTTATTATTATCTATAGAACTAATATCTATAATAACTACAAAGCTATTAAATAGATTACTAACCTTATAACTCAACTTAAAGTCAGAACTCTTTATCTTACTAAAATATTATATTATTTATTTAACTTTTATATAATAGTTATCTAAAGGATTTTAGTTAAAATATAATAATTAGCTTACTATATAGGTAATATCTAGTCTTATTATAATTATAATATAACTAATAAAGTTCATATCTTATGAATAATATTTAATTTCCATATAAAAAGTTTAATTATATTATGATAAGAATTCTTTAGTTTTTAGAGGAATTTTAAAATATTTAATATATTATATATACTTTATAAGATATTTAAAGAGCTTTTTAATATATACTACTTATAAGAATTATAATTATTCTACTATTTAATTTTAAGTAAT
>QAPF01000967.1:0-15099 GCA_004367935.1 Colletotrichum sidae | reverse complement strand
TTTTAGATTTCCCCTTTTTATTAAATCTTAAGAATATTCTATTAGGAGATAATTCTATTAAGCTTTCTTCTAAAATATCTTATTATAATAATAATAAGAATTTTTAAAGTTAAATAAGATTAGGGAAAAGAAAGAGAATTATAATTTTAAAAATAACTAGTTAGTAGTTTTTATAATAATTATTTATATCTATTTCTATTTAGATTATAGTAATTATTACTATCCTAACTATTATTTTACTTCTTATTCTAAGATAAATTTCTTTTTTTTATTTTTTAAAGGTACTTTTATAGGTAATATTAGGTTACTTAGTATTACCTAATTTATAAAATAGGTAGTTATAAGTAACCTATTATTACCTATAGGTAGTATTACTTTCTTACCTATACTTATATCCTACTTATAGACCTAATAAGTACTTATTACTACCTATAGGCTCTAAGAAGTATTACCTAGCTGGGTACCTATGGGTAATTTCCAAGCCTAGTCTAACCACCGTGGCTGAGATGGAAGGGCCGCCCATATCCACTGCTGACATAACGTGGGGCCGTGCCAGTCATGGTCAGGTGACAGCACCACACGTGACAATGCTACTGGATCAACCAGCAACTTGTTCTTCATCTGTGGTAAATCCGACCCTTTGAAAGTCCCGAACCTACTACACACACCTAGTATACAAGACTTTACTTCAGTCGCTACCTAGACAAGCTGGAGCAGACAAGGCTGATCCGTAGTCAAGTCATCGCTCATCTGACTCGCCAGCTGGCCGTCGTGCTCGGCATATCGCAGCGTGGCATCCGAAAGCACGCAAGTGGCCGGCCCAATGATCCTGGCCCGCCGGACCCATCGCTGAGAAAACTGGAAACTGTCCCGCGGGAGCAGTCTGACGACCATCGTCGCGGCCGTGAACCGTTCGGTGCGTTGCCCGCTCAGGATAGCTTCACGTCGACGTGGGTCTTGGCCGAGTCGCCAGGCGGGAATCACCACGTCGCTGGGTTCGAGACAGCGCGGTCCGATGCCGAAGTCGCCTCTGATGTACGAGAGGGAAGTACGGGTGCCGCACGCAACTTCGTCTCGCAAGGGGACCAGTTCGAAGAGAGAGGACGCGAGCAAGATGTCGTACATTTCCTCGACGAGGGTGTTTTGGTCGTTGAGCAGCGGCGGGAGACGTTTCTCCAAGAGGCTCTCGATGGTGAAGCGGATGTAAGCCTCGCTCCAGTGGTCCGGCGTAGATGGGTTGCGCATCAGAATGGTCTCACGGAACAGCATCGACATCGTCGCCAGTTTCGTCTTGCTAACCTCTGGCTCTGGAAAGAAGGTTTTGAGAACCCTGCGTACGGAGGTGGTGAACGGGACGTCGGGTAACGATGGCATGCGCAGGAGGGTTGCTAATGTGCGGCCCCTGGGACCTCCTGAAGAATCATGCCAGCGGACGTAGAGGAGCTTCTTGTCAAAGATCATCTCGATGTGCCGGTTTTGGGTCCAGCTGGGGATATCTCTCTGACGTCGGTCTGAATGCCATCGAGTGGTCCCGTTTTCCAAACTGAGATGGGATGAGTCGGCGAAACTAGGGGGCAGAACGACGGCCATCTCAGGATAGCCTGGTTCCTCAGAGTGAGAGAAACCATCGCCGTCTTGGTCGGCGTAATACGGGAAATCGACGTTGCGTGCTTTCGACCAGTCTGGCACCCAGGATGGGCATGACGGGTGGACATCCGAAAGCTGACCAAATTCGAATAGGTGAAGCAGCAGTTGTCGACCGGGCATTCCCCCCTGCAGGAACATGGCTTCTGCGAGATTCTGGTAGATGGTCGTCCAATGGGCCGTGTAGTCCAATGTGAGAAGGTCACTTTCTCGAGCCAGGCCAAGCAGCGCGGCGATACGGTCCATTGGGTCCAGGCACTCGGCGTCGTGGAATATCCAGAGGAGCTCGAGGATCGGTCTGGGGTCCCACCTGAGATCCTGTGTAAACCAAAGCCGATCACAAACGTCGTCGTCTTGCTCCTCAGTAGCAAGTCTAGCCAGCGGGATCAACGACGATAAATCGTGCGAGTAGGATCCGCAGTGGACCTTGACGTGCCTGGCCAAAGATGCCTCCTGTATCACCCAGCGGCGCTTGAACCATTCGCGATCAAGAAGTGCCTGTACGCGAGGGAAATAGTTGGGCCCGATCGTCTGCTCCAGCATGCGCTGCCTCGTTTCCCGCGAGTAGGACGAGTGCGGGAGAGAGGAGAGCTTGCGCGCCGCCGAGAACAAGCCGGCGGTCGAGTGGTCAGCCTCCCCGAGCCAGACGTGGACCTTTTTGGCACCCTTGTAGATGGCGCCCATCTGGGGGATCTGCTCCGCCTTTTCGTCTGCGTTGCTCTGGTCCAGACATACGGCGTCGATCCAGAGATGGCTGGTTTTGTTGGGTTTCCTCAGGTGGCGGAGGATGGAGTCGACGGTGGGCGTTATCTCTAGACACGACGTGCCGTCCACCATGAGCATTCGCGATGGTTCGGCGGTTCCTCTTGCGTACGACACGGCCGCGTAGTCGCGCTCGGTATCGAGGAGTGACAACTGCTCCAGCCGGCTGTACTGTATGATGGAGCACCGCAGCTTGGCCTCGTGCTGGCTGGCGCTTTCGAGAGCGACGACGCGGACCGAGTCGCGGGTCCGAAGACCTGCGTACTCGTACTTTTGGACAAACCACGAGTTCATCTTTGGTCAGTGTTGGAGAGGAAGTGAGCCTGAGCCAAGGCTCTGAGAGCGAGGAAAGAAGGAGATTCTGTTACGTCAGGCTGTCGGTCAGGCCATTCTTAAGAGGGATATGGCCATAGGATACCTGCATGCCGAGATTGGTGTTGGGCGTTTCAAGGAGCCTTTATACGGCTCGCAGCCTGGTGCGAACTGCATAGAAGGCGATAAGAGATGCCAGGTTGCCTTGGAAGCCGTCAGATAAAGTGCGATTTTGAACGGTGCGGTCAGGGCACATGTGAAGGTCGTTTTGCACTTGATACATTGCATAGGACATCATGGCTCCGGCTTTACCGAAGACGAGACACACCGTATTATCTGATGTGTTGAAGATAAACTTGTACCACCATCTCCGTCGTCAAACGTGAAGCCGTGAAACCTGGGACAGACTTCATGGCGCGGAATCTTGGCTTCAGCTCCTGCAAGGCAACGTCAGGTCAACAACCGACGTACTAACAAGTCGTGTAGGTTCCAACATCTCAGGTTAGTCTTCCCACATGTATAATCCCCTATTCAGACCCTCCCATTATTCGCGACGTACGACCACTCGACGTCCTCCCACCCCGGCCGCCGCCTGATCCTCGCCAGCATATTCTCCCGCACGCTCTCCACCGGCTTGCCCACGGCCTCGGCCAGGTTGTTGTTGATCGGCGGCACCTCGATCCTGCCGCCCTCGGGCGTCTCAATCTCGTACCCGAGCACGAGCGCGGCCACGGCACCCAGGATCTCCGAGTCGGCGAAGAAGCGGCCCGGACAGAGGTGCTTGCCGCCGCCGAAGGGGTTGAAGGCGCGGTTCTGCGCCCGCTCCCGCTCCCTGTCCGCCGTCGCGAAGCGCCTCGGGTCGAACTCGTGCGCGTCCGGGCCCCACGCCTCGGGGAGGAAGTTGGCAATGACGGAGGGGGCCTGGATGTTTGCGCCCTTCTTCAGCAGATACGTCCGGGTCCCCGCGGCGGCCTCTCCCGGCGGCGGCGTGTAGCTGAGGACCGTGTCCTCGACGACCCGCCGCATGCCCATGTGGCGGTTCGTCACGCGCATGACCTCCTTGTACGTCGACACCAGCAGCGGGCACTCCCTCTGCAACCCGGCGACCGTCACGACGCACCTGCGACGCTTGCTGTTCCCCGGCGAGGCCGCGTCGTCTGCCTCCGTTTCCTGCTGGACGTCGACGACGCGCAGCAGTTCCCCCCGGAGCTCGGCGACGAGCCCCGGGTCGCGGAAGACGTAGCACACCATCCAGAACAGCGTCGGGACGGCGTTGGTGACGCTGACGAACATCATGCCGAACTCGTGGTCCGCCACGTCGGTGCCGGAGATGCCCCATTTGCGGTTCGTCGCCACGCGCCGCCTGACGACGGCGCTGACGTCCGTCAGGCGCGCAAAGTCTTGGCGGAAGTACTTCCTCAGCGCCCTTTGGACGTTTGCCCGGCCGTTGTACGCTCTCCGGGCGGTGATGGAGGGTAGCGGTTGCAGGAGGAGCTGGGACTGGCCGGCGTCGTAGTCCCTAGCGGTTTGTTAAGTCGATGCTTTTTTCTGAGTTGAGAGTCAATGGAGGGAGATGGGGTGCGCCTTACCACAGATTCTGGCAGAGATTTGGGTCCGCGGTCAGGGAGTTCTCGTGTCCAAACAGAGACCCTACGGTCGCCTTGGTGAAGGCATCTCGGAGCCACAGGTAAATCTTGACAGTCTCGAATTCGGCGCCGATGGGGTTGAGGATGCCCGAGATCTGGTTCAGGACGTACGTGTTCATCTCGTGCAAATCAGGTCCGGGCGAAAGGGGCATGTAAGCGGGATGCATGTCCTCGCTCCATGAAAGCGAGCCGTCGGTGGGCGGGTTGTTGAACAGGTCCATGAAATTGGGCCCGAAGCCGACAATCTTCTCCGCGAATTCCGCCATGATGGGGTAAAAGTTCAGCGCCTTGTTTCTCATGGCGGCTTGGACGAGCTGCGGCGCTTGGATAATGTAGGTTTTCTGAGAACCCATCGAGATTGAGTAGATTGGACGCTTCGCGTTCTGCCGCCTACACCAGGCCCCTGTTATCACGGTGTTCTCGTCATCGGCCCTCTTGCGCGGCAGCCTGGTCATGATGGCGGGAAGTCCGCATTCGGGGGGGGGTTGGGCTAATTCACGTACCCGAGTTGACGATAGTAGCTCTGTCTGAAACCCAAGACGCCGATAATGTGGCCGATGACTGGTATCTTGGGCTTCACCTCCGGCGGTTCCCTCGGATCCGACGAGTTGGCCGCCAGTCGCGATCCGCCGTAGAGGGCAAAGGCAGCCAGGAGCAAAAACCACAAGGAGTTGACCCCGTGGTCGGCGGCCAAGCCGTCGAAGAAGTTGAACGACAGCATGGTCGCGCGATGCCTGTGTCACCGGCGTAGACGGTGCAAAAGCTGGGTCAAGTTGGACTTCAGACTTCAGGGGGAGTGCGACGTGTTCTGGAATGTGAGGGCGTGTCTACTATGTAGACATCGTGCCACCGCCGTCGCTGATGGCGGAGCAAATTTGCGATATCATGGAGCCCCCTCGGCTGGTATAACCGACCCTGAATGGTCTCGCTTATCTCCAGGACTACGCTCCTTTGGCTCTTGGAGCCCGCCCCTACGACGTACTCGGCCGTCTCTATTGGCCATCTTCTCGGGCTCCAACAAAGCAAGACCGAACAGTGTATGCAGCATGGCTTAATTACGGAGTAGTACACTTCTGGCTAGCAAAAGATCTTCCGTCGGGGACCTGTCAGTATGGCATAGCACAGGTACTGCTGGTGGAGGAGCACATCATTCGGGGACCTGGGACTTTGAAAATCATGGGGATATTCTACGAGACGATATTTCATTGAGATGCTTTCGAGACGCGCACTGAGGTAACGACTTCGTCACAGCTGGCCCCGACGACTCGAGTCCAAACGACCTCTCCAGAAATCTGAACAATAAAAAAGCAAGATATTCACCAGCGGTTAGTTCAAACCGTCATGCAAGTACAGATTCCAGTCTAGCTGGAGCAAAGTATTGCCGCGCTGAATACCTGACAGAACGCCAGGCAAATTCAAAGCGAAAAGGGGAAAAACGCAGCCAAAGAGTCCCAGGTGATGCCTTTTGACCACTTGCCACAGGAACATGGGATAGTAGCCTGCTGTAAATGCGAGAATGTAGAAACAGCGTGGGTTGTGTGGGACGGCAGGCGGCGATTTTGACCATCTCCAAATCGGGCCGCCCCCATTCCATGGGAATGGCGCCAAGACTGTACAGCTGGATTGGGATGCGGATCCCCGAAGCCTTGCATTATCGTTTGTTGATGGGTGAATTGACTAGTTATCACGATAATCAAACCCTCGAGACTTTTCAAGGGAATAACAGCCATGTCTTTGTGTCCGGGGGTTACGTAGTAAAGCTTCTCGGCCCTCTTCCAAGTGATGGTCGAAGCACTCGTCACGTCATGGGAAACGATGCGCAGAACTTGATGCATGAGAGGCCTTCGATTTGAACAAAACTCAAGCTTTTTGCTTCGGACGCTATTCCGATAGACAACCTCCTAGAGGGTCAACTTCGGCCTTTACATCGTGGAAGGCCCTCATCAAAATACACCATCTGCACTCATTCGCTGCGTATCGTCGTCTAAACCCAGAACCAGCGGTCACCTGCATCTTCTACTCGCGGAAGACAGCCAATAATCGTCTCTGAGCGGTTGCTCACAGCAGGTTAATGCAGTGAAACCCCGCCAAGGGAGGAGAATGGCTGCGTGGGAATCTCACCCGCATCTGCAGCCTTGCCTCATCCAAAGCCCCCCTTGCACCTTCTATTCCTAGCTTCAATAGCCGCACATGATTCGCCGTTTGTTTGGATGCCTGCGCCCTTTCCACATTGAGCTTTCGGGGCTAAGACATGTGGAATAGTTTACCTACCGGTTGGCGACACTCATTACAAAGTCGCAGTATTTTGAACTGTCGTTTCCGGTACAGATCGGAAATTATCAAGAATTTGATGGTATTGCTCGAGACAATGTAAGGGATCACCGCAGCAGTAGGTTGTCTTACACATGGTTCGGCCATGAAGTGTGAACTGCTGCCGGGCTTCCGGTCCGAACGGGTCCACTCCATCCGTACCCGCCCCGATTATGGACCCACTCTTCCGGGTGCTATTTCGGGGCCGCGATCGGCAAGACAGAAAACCAGTCACGGTCTACAACCTTGAAGTTGTCGTCATTCTCGAAATCCAAGAACCTAATTATCATGGCCCCGAGTCTTCGGCCCTGGCCATCCCTCCCAGTGTTGCACATGGTAAGATGCAGCCTGCTAGCGCATCCAGCCCACGAGTTCCACGAGCTGAATCTACAAAATGCACACTACCTTGCTAGTCTGCATGACATGCATGGCGATGGCCTGGGCATCATTCCAGGCCATCGTCAGGTGTGGCCCAAGACCAATCAACGATCGTGCAAGCAGACATGGGACAATCTGTGGCGTCCGGAGCTGAGGACTGCCCGCCACCCAGTCTTGGATGAAGTGCCAGACCAGGCTGCGTCTGTCGAGCGTAATTTAACAGTGATACATCCTATCGCATCGATCTCCAGGTATTCTGTCCTCTCTTTGCCCCTTGGATCTCGTCTGCGCCCTTTCTCCATGATTCTTGGACGGAACTTGCCCTTTCACGTGTCCTCGACGACGCCAGAATGGACCCTCTGTCCATCGCAGCATCTGCTGCCGCGCTAGCTGGAACCGCAGGGACTGTAGGTGACTGATCAACTGCTTCAACATCGATGGCGCAGTCATGTATCCATGGCTCATTGGGTATGGCCAGTGACTAACCGCACTCGTCCCGCAGCTGTCGATGTGGCTCTTCGACCTCGTCACCAAGATCAAGAATGTCGACAGCAAGCTCTTCGACCTGTCCAAGGAGGTCGACCAGCTCACCCACTTGCTCAGCTCGGTGGAGAAGACGGTCAAGCAGTGCCAGTCGCAGGTCTTGACGCTGGCGCACCTCGACCAGCACATGTGGGAGCAAATCAACGCGACCCTGGCCGACTGCCAGTGCAACATTGACGGCCTCGACCGGCTCGTCATCAAGCTCATGAGCCAGTACGACCCGGAGGCCGCGACTCTCAAGAGGATGCTGAAGAAGCCGAGCATGCACTTTCACTTTGTCATCCACAAGGATGAGATCCAGGACTACACGACAAAGATTGTAAAGTCCAACTACGCCATGCAGACCACCCTGGCCGTCGTCAGCGTGTAAGCCGCCCTCGGTTCAATTTTCTTTTTGCATTGGAACGCTGACCCGTGGCGTAACAGCTCGTTGAACTTTCGAACGACCGTCTCGCAGGAGGCGATCTTCCAGGAGCTCGAGAGACTGAACAAACTGATTCAGAGATCCTTCCAGGCGGCCGAGCAACGAGAAGCCGTCCCGGACCCGTCTTCGGTGCGGCAGAGCATCAACCTCCAGAGCCTCGCCAAGGCCGCCAAACGGTTCCACACGGTCGCCACGACGACCGCGAGCAGCGCCTACGGCGGCGGCGGCGAGCGGCGGCCCTCGACGGTCTTTGGCGGGAGCGAAGTAGGGGACCTGACCGACGCGCGGAGGGCCGAGATCGAACAGTGGACAAAGTTCAACCAGCTCTCCGTCGTCGACGAGTCCGCCGAGGACAGCATGACGGAGGTGTCCCTCTCCTCGGGCCACCGGGACACCTCGACCGTCGTCACGATACCCGACACCGAGAGCGCGTCCCGGGGCCCGACGAAACCGGTCGACCAACCGGCGAATGCTGCGGCGGCGGCGGTGGCGGACGACAGCAGCGACGACGACTCGGACGTCGAGCTCGACTTTTTGCGCAACTCGGAGGAGCTGGCCTACGAGCGCTTCCTCTCGGGGGACTACAGCAAGTCCGAGAAGTTCCTGCGCATGGCCCTGGAGCGCCTCACGGGCGACGCGCAGCACTCGTCCGACTTCAGGCAGCTCAAGGTCCAGCTGGCCCTCTGCTGCTGTCTGCAGGACAAGTGGGACCACGCCGCGGGCATCATCGCCTCGCTGCCCAAGACGAGGCCGGCCGACAACCTCGCCGTGCTCGACCTCCTGCAGGCCATCAGCATCGCGCACCTGGCCGGGGGGCACACGGAGACGGCGTACGGCACCTGCAAGGCGGTGCTGCAGGGCAAGAAGAAGGTTTTCGGGCGCGAGAGCGAGCAGTACTACGCGTGCCTGTGGCTGTTTGCGTCGATTCACGATAAAAGGGGTCCGGACCACGCGCTGGATGCCGAGACGGTGCGGCACTCGATCCCGCGGGGCTGGACGCCGAGCATACGGGATGTGTTGTCGTCTCCGAAGCGCTTCATTCTCGATCAGGAGAATCTGGTGCAGTCCATCTTCGCCGGTCGAGAGGGCGGTCAGAAACGGATGCCGGCGAGCCTGCCCACTGCACAACAGCCCGCGGACAACGAGTCGAACGTCAGGTCGGACTTTGAGGCCACGGCAGACTTTTCGGGCCACTGGAGCACGCTCATCCCCAAGGAGCCAGCCAGCGGTCTGGTGCGGGCTCAGAGGGAGGAGATGGGAGGGGCCTCGATCGAGGAGACGGACACGGGCAAGGAGATGGTTGTCCAGAACGTCCCGGGGATCGCCTTCGACTTGGTACCGGAAGCTAAACAACCTCACCACGCCAGCGGCCGGTCGTATCACGAGAATCAGGTGAGAGGTAGCTCGTCGGGCCACCAGGACTGGTGGGTGCAGCAGGAGAACCTCGCGCCAACGAGACGGGATCCTCGGCTTCCACACGCCGTCTCCCCCAAGAGACATGGAAACAGCCGCTCCGAGGACTTGACGATGCCGACGTGGAGGTCTGCATCTCAGTCTGTCGGCAGCACTCAGCAGCTGCCCATGCGCAGCTTCACACAACGGCTGCCGCCAACACCCAACACCATCCTGGAGAACACGAGCGGGATACTCCGGAGCCATTCCCAGCAGAACCGGCCCTTGTCCCGACCGGAAATGGTCGTTACACGATCGACACCAGAGTTGCCGCCGAGCTACCACGACGAAGCTCGCCCGGACGTCAGCTCGAGGACCGAATCCGCTCCTGTTCTTCCCCTGGGCCACTCCAGGTCCGTCAACCGCCCTCTCGGCCACAGCCGCTTCATAGAAAAGGTAGAGCAGGCGCAGAGACGATCGCTGAGTGTTCGGGAGAGACCGCCTCATGCTCAACCGAGCGAGCAGACGTATTACCAGCAGAACCAATCCCAACCTGAAGGTCTGGCTGGAATAGCAGAGGGCGATCTCTACTCGACCCTCGAAGTCGTAGTCCCAAACGACGCATCCGCTCATGCTAACAGCCCCCAAAACCCATGGTCCCCTTCGTCCTTTTTATCTCCGACGTCGAGCAGCCACTCGCTCCGGCGGTTCAGATCCAACGCCAGCATCCACAGCAACTCGAGCCGCCGCACGCGATGGACCGTCCAGAAGGACATTGGCAACATTGGCCAGCCGCGGCCCTCTGGCTTCCAGGGCCAGTTCCTCCCGCTGTTGTCGACGTCCGCGTCCGACTCTGGGCTCTGCTACGTGGGCGTCTCCTTTGGTGTCACCTCGGACGGCTGCGTTGCTGTGCGAACGGCACAAGACGAGACTAGCATTTGCCAACTACCTGTGAGTCTCACCAAAGTAATCAAACGATGATATCTGACGTCTTGCCGTGTACAGACTCGCCCAGTGCGGCAGGACCCAAGCGTCCAGTCTCCCACGTCCGGCATGCGCGGCTTCTTCCGCAAGGCGAGCCCCTATTCCAGCCGCAAGCCGTCTCCCCTGGCCGACACGTCGGGCTTCACCGTCGACCTGCCATCACCGCGGAACTGGCGCCAGGATGCCGAAAACATGGCCGACCTCGTCCCGGACGAGACGGGTCTCCTCGGGGCCCAGCAGGCGGCGGCGGCACAGGTCGAAGCGGAGGTGACCAACATCCTGTGCCGCGGCGGCGGGCAGTCGTCGCTCGGGACCTTCAGGTCGCTCCGGCTGGAGGCTCTCGTCTACGTGCTGCCGGACCTGCTCGACCGCGCGTCGCGGGAGCTGTGGACCGGGGCCCTGGAGGAGTCCGCGCTGCTCCAGCACGCCAAGGTCGTGCCGCAGTCCTACGCCGTCGTGCAGTACTACCTCGGCTCGGGCCAGCTCGTGCTCGACCGCGCGGACCCCGACGACCGCTTCGAGAGCTCCGTCGTCGTCGTTCTCAACTGCGAGGAGAGGCTCGTCGACTGCACCCCCTACAGCCTCGAAGCCGTCTCGGACTCGTTTGTCGAGATACACGATCTGCAGTCGTCGTACATGGCGGAACTAGCCGGGTGAGTAGCTCAACCCAGTCCAAGTCCAAGTCCAAGTCCAAAAAGAAAAAAAGAAGAAGAAAAAAACCAGTAGAACTGGGTGTGTTGACCGAGTCTCGCCGTTAGCCACGACCACGCCCAGGCGCACTTTGCCAAGCTCGTCGTCGACCAGCTCCGGGTCTACGAGCGCGACCTCCCCCGCAGGTTCGACGCCGCCGCGGTCCACGGCATTGTCGCGTCCTGCTGCGCCCAGTTCCGCGACCGCATCCTGCCGGCCTTTGACAGCGACGGCGCCGCCGCCGCCGCCGACTGGACCGTCGAGTTCGAGATCCCGTCCGCCGTCCGCGGCTTCCAGCACGGGCGGCTAAAGTTTGCAAACTCCGAGGTCATGCGGTGCTTCATGCCGAGCGTGTCCATGATCCGCAGGATGCTGGCGGCCGCCGCGTTGCAGCTGTCGACGACGGGAGTTTTTGTCACGGTAAGACCCCCCATCCCCAGACTCTGAGGATTTTGATAAGTTTGGATGGCTTCGGGACTCGGGGCTGATCAGCTTCGTATACTAGCACGTTTTGCTGGCCGGATCCTACTCAAAGTCAAAGTATCTGCTGCGTCACATCGACAATGCCGTACGCGAGATGCGGCGGCCGGACTTTCGACCGGTGCAGCTGTTGAAGACTGCAGAGTGCGACGATGTGCATGTCCTGGGAGCTCTCTCCCACGCAATGGGTTCTTGAGCATCAGAGCATCACGACGCTCGTATGGACCTACCTACATGGCCTTGGAACGTGTTTTTCGTTATTTCTTCGTATGCTAATCTCCGCCAACTGTAAATAGTCCATGTACAAGTACAGTAGATACCAGGGAGAGTGGTTCGGAAGCAGTCGAGACGCAGGCATGTTGACGAGTCGAAACTCCTGGAAAGTGATGCCGATAATGCTGGTCACTCTATCAAGATGAGCATGGCCGCCCTCAGCAGTGTTATCAATCTCAGTGCACCTACATTCCCCGAAACATGGGGAAGAGCTTGGCAAACCTGTTTCCTAAGAACGTATTACATCTAAGCAGCGGGGTAATTACTAATAGAATGTCACCAGGCGTGTGTGATGGGAGGCGGTACGAAGTAGACTCGGCTGGATGTTGATCCCGCAGTCTCGGTACAGAGCAATGTCCGAGCTATGGGATATTGCCTTTCCTGTACAATTCAAGCAAGTCGTTTAAAGATCGACACGAGTCAAAAGTTCGTCGACTACTCTCGACCCTGTTCTTCGTAGAACCCAGGCGCCAGTTGACAGCGTCACTGCGTAATCGTGGGTATTCAACATAGGCTCGTCCTCTTGAACGCGCACTGTCATGAAGACCTAGCTGAACTGTTATCGGAATGCTATCTCCATCTTTTCAAGGCCCAATGGATCGGTGCTGTACTAGGACCGATACGAATAGTTATTAGTACGGTTTAGACCGGGACTTTGGAACAAATGCCAAAGTCTGCGCGGTCACCCCTGGACTTGACAGGTAGCCCAAGGCCCATGTCACTTCAGGGCGCCCTATGCCCCAACTCGGGGATATTACGGCGGGAAATACAACAATAGAAAGGACATCTGGACGGCAGATCCAGCCGGCTAATCTAAATTATTAGGCGCCAAGATACGGCTCATATAATTGAGTTTGAAGCTGAGTATGCTGTAGTAGACAGTAGCTGAGAACATCGCGGAATTGTAAAAGACATAAGATAAGCCTATCGTCTTCCGACACAAAAGTCTTTTGCAAACACGATCGCGCGTCAAGAGCCTTCCACTCGGTATTAAAACGCTCTGATATCCCCTGCCTCACTGTCAGTCCTAGCTATATATACGTGTAGAGTGAGAGGTGAATACGCTATAAGTGTAAAAATAGGTCTCTATTAGTACTAAAGTTAAAACCTACCCCTTCTTTTCCTATACTATACCTTTATTCTATCTTTTTAAAGTTATATATTTATTTTACCTTTATAGTAAGGTTCTATTTTCTAAATAAATAGGCTATATAAATTACTTATATTTTAATATAATACTTTTTCTCTAAATAGTTTAGCTTTAAACCTAGAAACTAAATACTATAAGATATTATTCCTTTCTTACTAATTTATTATTATACTATTATTTTTCTATATTTAGTAATTAGTATCCCTCCTAATACTCCTTCCCTATTATTTAAATAACTATATTATATAACTTCTAAATATCTTTATATTACTTAAGTATTATAACTTCTAATTAGCTAAGAATTAATTATAAATAAAGGTTTTTTATTATTATTCTTTATAAGGTTTTTTCTACTTCTTTTCTTTTTAATAATAATAATAACTTTATATATATATCTTTTTACCTTTTATATAAAAGAGTCCTTAATATTAATATATTTCTAGTTTTTAAAAAGAAGTAAGATTTCTACTTTATTTTATTGTTTATTTTCATATATATTTTATCCTTTTAGTATTTTCTCTATTTATTACTAATTTTATCTTTCTAGTAGAATATTACTATTACTTCTTATATCCCCCCTAAGTATATCTATTATACTACTATTTCTACTTAACTATTAATTATTTTGTAGAGATATTAGTTATTATTTCTACTTCTAGTAGTAATAATAGTTTATTTTTCCTCCTTCTTTATAGTAGCTATAAGTATATTATAACTTCTATTCTTATAAATACTTATATTCTACTTAATAAGTATTTGATTATTCTGATATTATAATAGGCTAAGTCTTATAAAGTTCCTATTTTAAAGAAAGTAAAGAAATAGGTAGAATATAGTATAGTTTATAATATCCCCTATTCTTACTATATTTACTACCTTATTATTAATATTAATACTAAGTTCTATATAGATTAAACTAATATATACTTAAGTATTACTTATTTAGTTTATATAGGTTATATTAATATAATAGATAAGTTATAGTAATTATTATACTTCTTATATTAATAGTAGTTATTCTTATTTAGGTTTTATAAATTCCTTATTTCCCTTATACTATTACTCTATTTATATATTAATAGATTGATATATCTACTTTTCCTACTTATTAAGTATTACTCTAGTTAGTTTAAGCTATATTAAATACTTCTATTAATAATAATAATACTACTATATATATTCTCTACTTATTACTTACTAGGTTATTTTACTGATACTTATTCTAAGCTTATTACTCTTTTGCTTTTATAATTAGAATTACTAATTATACCTTATATTTTACAACTTATACTAATACTGCAACCCTAGTTACTACTATACTCCCTAGTTTTACTACTATTATATCTATTTTAGTTATTACTATATTTATACTTATTATTCCTATATCTACCCTAATTATTAATATAACCTTTTTTTCTAAGGTTTATACTAAATACTTTATTTCTACTTTTAAGTAGCTTGCTATAATTTTTATATTAATAAGTTCTTTTTATTTCTATATTAAATATACTCTTACTAATAATACTTTAGAGTTCTAAGTTATTCCTCCCTATAAGTAGTAGTAGTACTAATAACAATACTTAATTTTACTTTTTTTACTTTTATACTAATACTATTCTACTTATTATACTATTACTTCTTCTTATTTTTAAATTAGTCCTACTTATTTTACTCTATTTATATATTATATTTTTAGTTTAGGTTTAGTTTTATTACTATTTTTTCTTAGTTTTTAGGTTTCTAAATATTGTTTTTTCTTACTACTAGGTTTTCTTATATTTTATAATTAGTTTTTTATTTTCTATATAATATCTTAGCTCCTAAGTATCTTCCTTATTATTATAATCTTTCTATTATATTAAATACTATTATTTTCTTACTAATTTATAGTAGTTAAATATATAGTTAATTTTATAGAATTTTTTTTTTTAATATTTCTAATTAGTAGTAATTTAGTATTATTATTTTCTTATTATAAAAATAGTTTTAATAATAATATAGGGAAAATATTATAGATATAATAATAGTATAATATATTTAATTTATATATTAATTTATAATTTTTAATAATATTTAATATATAGAATAGCCCTAATTATTTATCTAAGAAC
>QAPF01000966.1:0-15115 GCA_004367935.1 Colletotrichum sidae | reverse complement strand
CTTATATTATATAGTATGAGGTATTATATAAGGCTTTAGATCTATAGTATAATAATTAATTTAAATATTATTATAAAAGTAGAATAATATTAGAAGAGTTTTTAAAAAGCTATATAGATCTCTTAAAGGGTTAAAACTAGAAATACTATAAATTTCTAATATTAAAACTCTAGTAATAACTTAAAGAGGATTATTATATTTACTAAGCATATTCTTATAAGTAAAAACTAAAGGTAGTTATTAACCTCTTAATAATAGCTATCAAGAAGTACTTTATTTTAAAACCAAATTAAATATAGTTATTAGTATTATAATAATAACTATTTATAAAAAGTTAATATATAGTTCAGAAGCTTCTAATAAAGTCTTAAGGTGGGAAGGATCTAAAGTATCTAAATAATAAATCTTATAATTCTATATCTTTCATAAACTTTAGTTATAAGGTTTTATAATTACTTTTTCTATTATAATAAGTTTAGTTAATTTATAGTATAGTAATATAATAGAAAGATTTACTACTAATTAGTATTAATTTATCTAGAGGGTAATATATACGATATATAATCTTATTATATAAATATAAAGTAGTATTCTAATTATTTATTATTATTATTCTTATATTATATAGTATAAAGCGTTATATAACGCTCTAGATTTATAGTATAGTAATTACTTACTAATTGCTATATAATTTAGTATAGTTAATACTAGATGCCTGGTACTTATTACTAGGGGGTATAGAAGGCATACTGCTATATATATAGCAATATATATATATTTACTACATACCCTATAGTATAATGCAACTAACAAATATATATAGCTAAAAGTACTTACTAAAATTATAAAATTAAGAATCTTTATAAACCTCTTAGAAATAGAATAAAATAGAATACTTATAAGAACTAAATATTCCATAACTTGTTATTCTTCTATAACCTTTATAATAGAACCGAAATCTCTTTAAAATCTAAATAGCTACTTATAAAAAGATAACTATAAGATAGATATAGAAATATCTAGTTATTACTATTGAAATGGTTAATATGAGGTAAGTATAGTAACTATAGCTATAAGGGGTTTAGCTTCAGATTAACTAGGGGCTAGCTGTAGTAGTTAGTAGGGGTAAGAAGGCTAAAGTCATACTTTAGGGCGTAAGATGTCTACTAATAGTCGCAATAGAAAGCAAGCTATCAGCCCCTCTTATAAAATAATCTATAGATATTAAATAATATATAAAATCTAATACTACTTCTAAAACTACATAAGTCTAAAGATTTTTTAGTAAACTGAGAAAGATAATTACTAATCTTAAATTAATGTAAGTAAATAACACTATATTAATTATATAAATGAACAATACTATATTAACTATATTATCTGGAAAACAGAGTTTAAATAATAAAATAACATTTGTCCTAATTGATAATTACTTTATAAGGCAAATAGTAATCTAAAAAGAAGTAATTTTGTAATATACAAAAACTACTAATAATATTCCTCATAGCTTTATAAAGCCTTTGAAAGAATTATTATTCAAGTAAATTAGAAGGCTTTTAAGTTCAAAAAGATATCAAAGCTTAGGAAATAATACTAAAATAGTAAAACTATTACTTTAGTAAAGAGAATTATAATAGAGAGATTTTAAAGTATTCTATGGAAAATCTCCCGGATTTCCCAGGAAAACACTATTCTAGATATTTCTACGAAAAAACTACAAAATACTAGAAGTAGAAGTAGAATAACTTAAGTTCTAATAGTAGATATGAAGTTGATAGCTATAAAAGTATATAGTATTACTATTAAAGCTATATTATATAACTATATAACGAAAAGGTTTATCTTTTATATTTAGTATTAAAGAGATTATATTGATTATATTAACAACTACTTTCTATTCCTAATCCCTATTTATTATTTCTATTATAGTACTAGAGTACTATATAATATTAATTACTAGCTATTGATACTTATCACTAGCTACTAATTATTATTAGTTATAAATAGCTATTAATAAAAGCTAGTAACTAGTAGTTGTTATTATACTTAATATATATAGCTAGAAGGTTTATAACTACTAGTTATACTTACCTACTATAGGATTTAAACCTACTACTCTTACTATAAAACGGTAAAAGCTAGCTAAATGGTAAGCTACTATATTAAGTAGGTATTAGGATAAGGTTATATAGATTTCCAAGTAAATTTAATAAGTAAACTATATATTTTGGTTTAGGATAAATTGTAATATTTCTATTCTACTTTATAGATAGTATTATTAAAGCTCAAGCACTAATAATCTAGATATACTAATATACTAAAATAGATAGCACTATAATATAATAAGTAACTAGAAACTCCGAGACCGGAGATGAAGTATAGTTATTGCTATATTATATGAAGATAAATTAATTAAATAAGAATCTTAACTAAGTAGTTTCTAAATATTAAATTATTAATATAGTAAATCTACCAATATTATATTAGATATCTTTAAAAGTTTTTACCTAATACTCTATATTAAGTTTTATTCAGTAGGTTGTAGATAGCTTATTACTATTTTAGTAATATATAAGTAAGTACTTTAATTTTATTTTAATCCTTTTTAGGGAAAGCAGTAAAGCCTAAGAAGAATATAAACTTAAAGAGATAGTAGTAATAAAGAATATCTTATAGTACTACTATAATTATAATATATTAAATAAGTAGAATAGTTATAATACTGCTATATAAGAATCTTTAGAGGGTTTTATTGATAATGAAATCGTATTAGGATTTGACTTATAATGTAGAGATATCATTAAAGATGATGAATTAAAACCAGTTTACTAATAATAACAAACTATATATATTATAGGCCAAGTAAAGTAATAATTCCTAGGAAGTATGTATAATTAATTATAAACTTTATTCATTAGATATTAGACAAATAAATGCAATAGAAAGATGAGTATTATTGTATGGCTCTTTATATTCCTAGTAATACCTCTTTCTTTTATTACTATCTTATTCTTCATTTTCCTTTTTATTAGGAATAATAATAAGTAATACGTATTTATAAGTAAAGTATTACTAATATGAATAAGAAGTAAGAAATATAGAATGGTAGTAAATAGACGAGCTCGTATTAATAGGGGAAAGAATATGCTTATAATACTAGTAAAGTATAATATGACTACTAGAATATATTTGAATCTTTTACTGTAGAAAGGTTAATATACTAAAAAGAGGAAAAGAGAAAGAGAGAGATTAAATATTATTTTTATTATATTATGAAGATGAGTAATAATGAGTTCAACAGTCAAAGTAAAAGTAAACAAAGAGGTCTTTTTAATATAGAGAGAAAAAGTAGTAAATCTTATATTTATATAAGCCAGAGATATTTATTAGGAATAATAGAGGTACTTATTCTAATACTAAATCATAGTAGAAACCTCTAGTAAAGGAATATAAGTATGGTAGCTTTTAGCAATATCTTTCTTATTATTAGCTAGGATTATTAGAGTGATAATCTATTTACCTAAAGTAATAAAATAATTAACTAAATAGTTAGTAATATATAATTCAAAGGTAATAATAAAGAAATAAGAGTTCTTTTTATATTTATTCTTTAAGTTTAGATATTAATAGCAAGATTAATTATAATTTAATATATAAGTCTCAAAGAAGCTGTTTCTAGTATGTTTAGAGTAATAATTAAAATAAGTTGAAATCATTATATTAGGAAATTGGTTTTCCTCCTTATTAGAGTTATTTTCAATAATATAGTTATTATGAGTACAAATAGTAAGCTTAAAAGAAATATTATAGTAAAATGTATTATTATTAAGGAGTCTAGAATTAGTAGTAATAGTAGTATATATAATGATAGGATGTATATAAAAAAGAAATAAAGATAAGGCAGAAGCGAAATGTTAGTGTTAGAGTAAGTATAGAATAGAAAACAATATAATTCTAGAGAAAGGAAGGTAAAACTATATAAGAAAAGAAAAGGGGGTTTTCTCATAGATTGATAGAAAGAAGAGTATAATAAAGAATTAGTTAGGAAAAATATAGTATGAATCTTCTTATTAATAAGACTATTCTATATTACTAGTATTTAAAAAAAGTATTTTAGATAAAGCACTTGAATTAGTTAAGCTAATTTAAGTAATGAAGACTTATAAGTATATTGTTGAAGTAGTTAGTAGTCAGTATTATTATAATAATAGAATAGAAAGGTAATACGAAATATATTGTAGATCCTAGTTTTAGGGTTTATATAAGATATTACTATTAGTATTTTGTACAATTACTGATTTTATAGTCTAGTGAGGAATTTTTACTTTAGGTTTAATCTTTTCAAGTTTATTATAATTCTATTGAAATACTACTAGAGTATTTCTTATAGTTAGCTTCTAATGCTTTATCCTAATAACAACCTTTATAAACTAAGTAATTAGTTTAATATAAGACTTTTATTCTTATTTAAGAAGACTAGAAGACGTCTTTAGGATCTTTAGAGAGTTTTATAGTTTATCTAAGATAATATATAAGACTATAATTAAAAGGCCTTAGTAAGATAATAGGTGCTAGAAGTATGGAGTAATTCAGATAGAAGTCTTTAATATAGATATCAATTTTAAGCTTTCTATATCTAATGTTTAAGTTTCAAATAGATAGGTAGAGGGGAAAATAGTAATAACTAGGAAAAATATAAGGTTTATAACTATTAGGTTATTTCTATTCTATAATTTATAGTCTAAAGTGTTAAACTAGTAATATGTAACTAGTAAAAAGTTAAGGGGAATTAATAACTCTCAATTATTAAAGAATAAGTCATTCGGAATGATGTTTGACAGTAGTAATAATATTAATATAAATAGTAATAATAATAAGAAATTCGGATTCTATAGGAATCAGGGAACGTCCTAATATTAATATCTAAATAAAATTCATTTTTAGGAAGATTAATTTATATTATATAGAACGTTTAATTCTATTGTACTCAAGCTACTAAGTAGTCTATTTATTAGATATTCTAATATTATAGTTTAATTAATTTGGAGTATAAATAGTTAAAGTAGTATAACTTAAACTCTTATAATTAACTTTCTATAATAAATAGAAAATATAGAGTTATAAGAATACTAGGGAATATTTAAGCTTTTATCTATTTAGAATAAATTATTAGAATAAATATAGATAATAGCTAAATAGCTAGAACTCTAATATTCCCCCTTAAGGTATATGAGATAAATAAATCTTTTATAACTATAAAGTAGTAAAAGCTCTAAAAACTACATAGGGAAAATAGAGAAATTCAAAAAGATTAAAATCTGAAAAACCTAAAGCCTAGAAAAGATTTGAAGGAAAAGACTTTAAAACAAAATAGAGAAAGTCAGGAAAAATCAGAAAAACTTAAAATGAGTAAAGAGTTAAAAGAAAAGATTAATCGTGGGGAAATAGACTAATAAGACTATTTCTTTTATAAAAAGGCTAAATATTAAAGTTATTCTTTACAGTCTTCTTAATAATATTATCAAATTTAATTCGGCCTAAAGACTTTATTAGAGAATTAGAAATATCATTATTTGTATCAATATAATAGAAGTCAATCTAATTTTTTCGAATCAGATTTCTAATATAATAATAATAAATATTAATATATTTAGCTTTTTTCTAGAATTCGATATTTTTAACAAGCCTTTTAGCTAATTTATTATCTAAAAAAGACAATTAGCTTATTAATAGCTTTAAATTTGAAAGTTTTATTGATAAAACCATAATTATTCTATAAATAAGTTGCTTTTTAGTAGTGTTTATTAGAATTATATACTTGGTTTTTTAAATCGATAAAACTACTATTTCTTATTTAGTTAGACTATGTTTTATAATATTATAAGCCTCTAGGCAAAATATATAAGCTAAAGTAGACTTTCTATTATTAATATCACTAGTCTAATCTAAGTCTTTAAATCTAAGTAAATTAAAAAGATTTTATTTAGTTACTTTTACTCTATACCTAGAATAGTATCTAAGCTCTTTACCCTATATATAGATTTAACTATAAATCTTACCTAATAACAGCATTCATACCAATACTAACTTATAACTAGGTAAAATAGTAATGAAATTACTTATTATTATAGATAATTATACCTCTAGTTCTGATATTTAACCTTATAGTAATAGAAGACTTTATAATAATAATTAGAAAGAGCCTTATTAAAACTAAGGCTTAATATATATACCTAAAAGTTATTATTAAAGTTATAAAGTTAAAAGCCTTTCTAAACTTCTTAAAAGAAGAATGAAATAGAACGCCTATAAGAGCTAGGCATTTTATAACCTATCGCCTTTCTATATTTTTCATAATAGAAATAAAATCCCTTGAAAGTCTATATAGCTACTTATAATCAGAGAAATATAATATAAGTATAATGATATTTATCTATAACCCTTATAATTAAAGCGGTTGGTTTATTAACTTAAATCTTAATATAATCATCCTAAAACCGATAGTTAATAGCTAGGTTTTAGATATCTAAATAATAATTATCTAGTTATCTTATAAACTATTATATTAAACTAAACGTTCCAGAAATTAAATATTAATTAGATAATATCTTAATATTAATATATTACTATAATACTAATTACTGGATGTTCTAAAGCATTATAATAATATAATTATAAAGGCCTTAGAAGCTAATAAGTTATATTAGAAGTATCTATATCTATATAAATATTATTTAAATATTAGCTACACTTAATATATTAAGATTATTTATTAACAAGAGTAAGCTGAATCCTCCTATACTTATATAGAAATTATAAGTTAGCTTATATTAATAATAGAAAGCTTTTATATTAGTAGTATAAAGTTTTATCTTCAGAATATATAGGGCTTAGTCTAGAGGATATTAAAGCTATAGATATTAAAGTTATGATAAATATTTAGATAGAATACTTATAGTTAGTAGTAATTAAATATCTCGAGATATTTAAATTATATATAGCTATAAAGATATAAAGATATAAGGTTATTATAAAAGGAATTATTAGTTATTTATTATTAAACAAATTAATCTAAAGCGGATATACTAGCTCCTATAGCTATAAGGGGCTTAGCCTTAGATTAACTAGGGACTAGTTATAATAATTAGCAAGGAAGTAGGAAGGCTAGAGTTATACTTCGGAAGGTAATATATCTACTAATAATCATAGTAGAAAGCGAGCTATTAGCCCCTCTAAAATTAGAAAGATTAATATTATAATAATTATAAATTAACTTATAATTAGAACTGTTTTTTAAGTAATCCCATATGTTATTAAAAGTAATAAAATATTCTTTAGAAAGATTTGAAGAAAATAAGAAATAGGTAGGAATAGTTAAAATAACATTTAGTCTAATCTCTAAGGCTAAATATAATAAAACCCCTACTTCTTTCTAATATTCTAATATCTTTGATTCAATAGTATTACTCTTATTAATAAAAATATGAAAATATTTCTATCAGAATATTAAAACTATAGATATTCTTTTTATTAAACTAAGTAAGAATCTTATTAGTATATTTAAACTAATTTACTTCTATATTTCTATTCTTCTGGTTAGTAATTGAATTATCATTTAACTTTTGAAAAGGTATTAGGTTTTGTAGATCTAAGGTTTTTTTAAGACTATTATAAACATATTTTAAAGTAGTAGAATTATTCATTCCTCATACTATATTAGTAATATAATATATTCATATAGTTAAATACCTACTTCTATTAAGAGTAATATTAAATATAAACATTCCTTTATTATAGGGAGGTAACCTAAAATTAAATTTATATAAAATAGATTTAAAGTATAAATATTATAATCTAAAGTGTTATAGACTTAGGTCTCAAGGCTTATGTAGGATATTACTATTAGGGCTTCGCATAACTACTACCCCTATAGTTGAGTAAAGAATTTCTACTTTAAATATAAACTCTTTAAATTTATCATAATACTATTAAGGTATTCTTAAAGTATTTCTTATAATTAGCCTCTAATATTAATAAATTTTCTATTTAAATTTAATTTAGTAGTAAATACTAGATTATATAAAAGTAATAAAAGATAGTAAAAGATAATAGTAGATATTAATACTATAGAACTCCTAATAGGAATTCTAATAGACTAATAGTAAATTAATTTAAAAGAAGATAGAAACTAATTCTTCTAAAAAGTTTTTATATAATTCTAAAAGGATTATAAAATAGCTTTATAAATAATATAGATATTCTATATAAAGAAAAAGCTATTTCTTATTGATATATTTTATAGTAGTAATACTTTTTACTTTCTTATATAGAAGATAATTATATAGTATAAATTAGAAGTTAATTAAACTTTTATTATAAAATTAGAGAACTTCTAATAATTCCTATAGATTAGCTTATTATCTAAAGTTTAAATATAAATTAGTAATTTTTATATAATATAAGGGTTTTAATATAATCAGGATATTAATATATTCTTCTAATATTTAACTAAATATTATAAGAATTCCTATTATAATACTTAGGCTTTTAAGAAGATTTACTATTTTTATTAGAAGTTTAAATAGATATTTACTAAGTTCTTTATTAAGTTCAAATTAGTTATAGAATAAGTAGGGGGATATTCCTTAGTAGGAGATATATAGTTAAATTATTTCTAACTAGCTTTTTCCTATTAAATTTAAAGAATTATTGTTAATTATAATATTAGTTAGATAGACTATTATATTATAGTTTAATACTACTATATAGTTATAATAAATTTTAAGATTTCTAATATGAAGTTATAGAATTCTAATAAGTTATAGTTCTTCTTCTAATTAGAATTAATAATTAATTGGAATAGGAATATATAAATAATTAATATAGGGATAACTTAAGCTATCCTAATACTAATATAATATTCTTATAATACTCCTCCTTCTTCTTATAAAAGGCTAAATAGATAAATAGTTACAATTAATAAACTTTAGTTAATTCTTATTATAAATTTATAGAAGCTTTATTAAGTAGACTTTTTAGTTATCTAGGTATATATATAAATTAGTATTTATATATATTATAATATCAAAAGTTATTCTATTATTAAATATGGACTATATCCTATTTGCTTACTAATAGCTTCTAATATTAATATTTAGACTTTATAGTTAGATAAAAGAATTGTAAATAATAAGGACAAAGTCTAGCCTTTTAGAAGAAACTCTCTAGGGGGTAGATTAGTATAATTATTAGTAATAGAATTATAGTAATAAATAAGACTAAAGAAATATAGAGATAAATAGATAAATTACTTTTTTTATTCTTAATATTAATAGATAATAAGTTTTTTATCTATATTTAACTTAAAAGTAATTATAGTTTTTATAAAGTAATTAGTAAGAAGTTTATAAAATAATAGAATTCTATATTAATTATATTACTATAACTATATTAATTAGCTATTATTTTCAGTTCTAACTAGGAAACTTATATTATTAACATAATTAGGATATATATTAACCTTAATAAATAGGTATTTAAAGCTTTATTTTATATAATCTTAAAGATAGTATACTTAGTTATCTTTAAGAAGCTATAGTTATAATATTAAAAAACTATTTAGATTATATAAGGAATAAGATAAGAATAGATATAGTTAGTAGTTTTACTATTTAGATTATTAGTAATATATAAAGAGAGATATATATAGATAGATTTATAGATCTTATTAAATTACTACTTATAATATCTTTTAGTTTAAAAGAATAGAGGTATAAGTAGTTAATAATTATTTTAATATAAATTAATATAGCTCTAGTAATTATCTTACTAGTCGCATTAGAGTAACTAATATTTATCTTACTAGTTATTTATGATCTTTCTATAGATTTATTCAAAAAAGATAAAACTTCTTACCTCTTATTTTATTAGAAATTATTTAAGTATTATTTTTATATAAAGAAGAATCTAAATAGGATGGAATGAGATTTATTATAAAGACTGCTTAAACATCTACTAAGAGAATACCTCTTTGAAGTTTAATATTAACTTATAAGCCTAATATATAAGAATTAAATCTAAGCGAACTTATTTATAATTAGGATATCTATCCTTTTTTTTGAAAAACCTAGGGGAAAATAATAATTCTATATAGATTATTATACTTTTAATACTATTAGTACTTATATTTATTACTCTTTATTATTAATTAAAGAGACTCTATACTTCATATTTGAAGTAATATGATTTATAAAGATTGATATTTATATAGTTTTTTATAAGATCTGAATTATAGAGAGGGATAGATATAAAACTATTTTTAGATATATTTTAACTTATTTAAATCACTTATTACCCCCTTTAGACTAATAAATATACTTACAGTATTTTAAAATTATATTAATCATATATTTTGAGGTATTGTTAATAATCTTATTATAATCCATTTGTATAATATCTTTATCTATAGTTATAAATAAAAGAATAATTATAAGAATAGAATTAAATAAGTCTTTAAATAGTTATAGGGAGCTAATTTATATTTAGACTTAGAGAAGTTTAAATTGTCTATAAAATAGATCAAATACTTAGGTTTTATTATTAAGATAGAGAAAGATATTTATTATAATTTTAAAACAGTTAGAGTTATATAGGAATAAGACGTCTAAAAAGGTATCTCTAGTATTTAGAATTTCTTTAATTTTATAAACTTTCCTTAGAATCTAATTGACTATTTTTCTGATTTAATAAAGTCCTTTATATATTTAATCTAAAAAAGAATACTATTTTATTAGAATACTATATATCAATAAGTATTTAAAATACTTAAGTGTATCTTTATTTTAGAGTTATTTATAGTTTAGTAAGATTTAGAATAATATATAATAGTAGAGATAGATTGCTTAGGAATAATATCAAATAGTTACTTCTTATAAGAGAATAAGAATAATATATTATAATTAGTGATTTATTATTTAATTAGACTTATCCTTATTTAATAGAATGATATTATTTACAATAAGATATTATTAGTAATTACAATATATTTAAAACTATAATTAGTAGAATTATATAGTATAATAAAGCTATTAATTAGTCTATTTAATTTTAAAGTTTCAGAATACTTTATAAATTTTAGATTTATCTTAGAATAATAGGTTAAATAAGTAGAAGCTTTATTAGAATTTAGTTTTATTTTAAAATACTATTTAAGCTATTCTATAAGATATTTTAAGATTCTCTCTATATAAAGCTAAGATAATAGAATAAAACTAAGATTCTTAAAATAAATCTTTTAACTTCTCTAAATTAACTTTAAGAATAAAAATAAACTTTTTATAATACTTTTAATTTATTATATATAGATAGAAAGAGATTAGGAGGGGGTTATATGAATAGAAAATACTTATTAGTACATTATCAATAACCTATTAGATAGATATATTATACTCTAAACTATTATATTATTCATATTATAAAATTAGATAATTATAGTTATATTAATATATAAAGATTCATTAAAACGTATCTACTAAGTAGTAAGAGTATTTCTATTGGAAGTTGAAGAAAAATATAAATAGCTAGTCATATAATAGGGAGGAGTAATATTCTATTATATTAAAATTAAATTTAGGTTTCTAAGTATAAATTACTAACAATTATAATTCTATAGATAGTTTATAATTCTTTAATTTTAAGTTATCTTAATATTAACCCAATATTTATAATACTTTTGTAAGATTAATATTAAAATAGTATATTAAGAAATATGAAATATTTTATCTAAACAAATAATATCTATTAGTATTTATATGAGAATTATAAGTATTACTAAAGCTTATAATAATCCCTATTAATTCCTAATAAACTTTATATATAGATTTCTATTAATCTTATAATAGAGCTACTATCTATTAGAAAAAGAGACTTAAGGTTCTTAATAGTAATTCTAAATTAGCAATTTAAATATATCTAATTGGAAATTATAATACGTATTATTATTAAAGTTTATATAAAGAGGTTCTAGGATATCTAGTAGTAATTCTGTAGTTTTTATATATTAACTATTACTAATAATAATTCAGACTAAATTGGTATTTTTTAAATAACACTATATTAATTTATAGAAATATAGTAATAATTATCTATATTATTCTACCCCTAGATAGATAGTAAGATAGAAAGAAAAATATTTAAAATTTAAATATTCCTATAGCTATATATTACTTTCTTATAATTAGACTTACTAACATATAATACTATATACTAACTAATACTAAGTAATAGGAACTCTTTAATTATTAGAATTTGTCTAAATAGGCTTCTAAATAAATTCGATATTATATCTATTTTATATTCTTAAGTAGCAAAATAGACTACTTATTCAAATTTAGAATAGGTCTTAGTACTCTTATTTTATCTTAAAAATAATATTATTATATTTTAAGTAGTAATACTATATATAGTAATATAATTAAATGTTAGTTTATCTAGAGAGTAATGCATACTATATATAATCTTACTATATAGGTGTCAAGTAGTATTCTGGTTATTCGTTATTATTCTTCCTATATTATATAATATAAGGCATTATATAAGGCTCTAGATTGATAGTATAGTAATTACTTACTAATTACTCTATAATTAGCTATAGCTAGTACTAAGTACTTAGTTTTTATTACTAATAGGATATAAAGAGTATATTACTTTATATATAATAATATATATAATTACTATATATCCTATAGTATGGTATAACTAATACTAATAACTTTTTCTTCTTACTATATATTTTAATATCTAATTATTTATATACTAAATAGTACTCTTAGTAATTTATACCTTTTTCCTTTAATAATATTTAAATATCTATTTATTTATTCTATTTAAATTACCTATCTCTTTATTTAAATAGTTAGATAGTTTAAATTGATAAACTTCCTAAGGATATAGTTTAATATACTTTCTATAAAAGTATTAGCAATATTATTATTTCTATTAATCTACTATACTTTATAAGACTTATAGTATTTCTATGATTACCTTAATATTATAATATTAATTATAAGATATTTCTCTTTAGTAATGCTAAGCTTTATAATATATTTATAAAGTAAGTATAAATTAATATATATAATAATGAAGATTTCAAAGGATTTCTAATATTAGAAGATTTCTTTAAATAATATACTTATAGTATAAATACAGTCTATACTAGTTATTATAATATAAATCTCTAAAGTAAGTATATTCTTAATAACTTGTTTACTTTTAGTAGAAGAATAATATAGAAAATTGCTATAGAAGTTAAATTAGCTATTACTAATTATAATTTCTTAGTTTATAATATAAATCTCTAAAGTAAGTATATTCTTAATAACTTGTTTACTTTTAGTAGAAGAATAATATAGAAAATTGCTATAGAAGTTAAATTAGCTATTACTAATTATAATTTCTTAGTTTAAAATTATTATAAGTCCTAGTTAAAATAAGAAGTTAGTATTATTAATACAAAAGCTATTAATAAAAATATAGAATAATAGATTAGAAAGATTAAATAGTATAAAGCTAAAACTATAGTTAAAATACTCAATTTACTACTTGAGGTATTTATTATAATAGTATTATTACTAAAGCGTTATTGTTTTTATATTATATAAGAGAAGTTGAATAGTATTTCAAGTTAGTATATTAAGGTAAAATATACCCTATATATATATTATTTAATATATACCTTTTTAAATACTTTTAGTATTATATATATCTTTTATATTATATAAGAGAAGTTGAATAGTATTTCAAGTTAGTATATTAAGGTAAAATATACCCTATATATATATTATTTAATATATACCTTTTTAAATACTTTTAGTATTATATATATCTTAATGAAAACTAGTTTTAACTCTTAGTACTTTTAGTATAAATAGAGAGTATTACTATTAAGTAATAAGATACTTATATTTAATACTAATATTACTACTTTTAAGAGGACTATTTTAAATTTAGTTTTATATAACTTCTTCTAGAACTCCTTATCTTTATAAAATGAGAAAGTAATATTTAAGAAGCTAAAGGTATTATTAATTTATATATTTATAAGCCTAAAAGTATTATTCTTAAAGTATAAAATAAAGAAGTATAAGTTTATATAATATTATAGAGTTATATTATTATATTAATATGCTAGAGGAGAGCTAGGGTTATAGTTAAGATTAACTACTAGTTACTTTATTAGATTGTTAGTAATTATATTAATATTTCGAACTTACTATTATTTCTAAAGTTTTAGATTATAAGTTTCGACTTTTTATATATTTTATTAGTATTTTTATTCTTGACTTTATTAATAATATAGAACTTGAAGTACTTATAATTTTTGTAGAGGATAGGGTTGTATTAGACGATTTTAATAATACTATTAGTAATAATATTCTTAACTTTTTTTTTAATTAACTTTTTAAATAGTAGTCTAGGTATTATAATAATACTTTTTTTATAGAGGTTAAACACTAGTACTATATCTAACTGTTTTTTAGTTATAAGGTATACTATAAAATAAGGTTTTTAGCTGAGATCTAGAAAAGTTAGATTATTTCTATAAGTTATATAACTTAAAGTTATTTTAATCTGAAGTACTTAAGGTTAGAGTAGTAGATTGCTAATTATTTAAGTAGGGGGGGGGTTATTATTATTAATAGTAGTATTATCATTATTATTTATAATAATAATAGTTTGTAGTATTTACTGAGTATTCTAAAGTTTTATAGGGATAGTTATAGATGAAATTGGGGTATTATTATAGGAATATATATTTCTATATAGTATTAGGTTTCTTATTATAATAATATTAGTTTTTATAAATATCTTATAAGTACTTTTAAATATTAGTATTTTAAAAGGTATTAATATCTTATTAATATAGTTTAGTAAGATCTTTTAATTATTATTTTTAAAATATAGTTTTATAGTTATAGATTGAAACTCTTAAGAATTATAAGGGAGCTTGAGAATATATATCTTACTATATATAGTAAAGAAGTAGTATAAACCTTACTAGCTATTTTTCTCTTACTATATATATACTAAAGATTAAAATAGAAAGGTTGTAATATAT
>QAPF01000965.1:0-15213 GCA_004367935.1 Colletotrichum sidae | reverse complement strand
TAAATACTACTAAAGAAGCTATTTACTTATATAATAATTATAGTTTTATTAATACAACTTTAGGATTTAAAGCTATTAATAAGCTAATTATCTTTATAGATAATTAATTAGCTAAAAAGCTTACTAAAATACTAAATTCTATAAAAAAGCTAAGCATATTAATATTTATTATTATTATATTAGACATCTTATTCGAAATAATTAGATTAATCTCTATTATATTAATAAAAATAATAATATAGCTAACTTTTTAATAAAGCCTTTAGGCTAAATTAAATTTAATAATATTATTAAGAAGAATTTATAGAATAATTTTAATATTCAGCCTTCTTATAAAAGAAATAGTCTTAATAGTCTATTTTCTAAAGATTAATCTTTTCCTTTAACTCTTTACTAGTTTTAGGTTTTTCTGATTTTTCCTAATTCTTTTTACTTTATTTTGAAGTCTTTTCCTTTAAAACTTTTTCTAAATTTTAAGTCTTTTAGATTTTAATCTTTTAAAGATTTCTTCTCTATTTTTCCTATATATTCTAAATTTTAAGTCTTTTAGATTTTAATCTTTTAAAGATTTCTTCTCTATTTTTCCTATATAATTTTTAGAGTTTTTACTACTTTTTAAACTATAAAAGATTTATTCATCTTATATACCTTAAGGGGGGATATTAGAATTCTAGCTATTTAACTATTACTTATATTTATCCTAATAATCTATTTTAGATATTTAAAGGCTTAAATATTCTCTTTAATTCTTATAACTCTATATTCTCTATCTATTATAGAAAATTAATTATTAGAGTTAAAATTATATTACTTTAATTGACTATACTCTAAATTGATTAAACTATAATATTAGAATATTTAATAAATAGATTACTTAGTGGCCTGAGCGTAATAAAACTAAAAACTCTATATTATATAAGGTTAATCTTTCTGAAAATAAACTCTATTTAGATATTAATATTACGAAGTTCCCTACTTCCTATAGAACCCGAACTTCCTATTATTATTACTATTTATATTAATATTAGTACTATTTTCAGATACTATTCTGAATGACTTATTCTTTGATGATTGAGAGTTGTTGATTCCCCTTGACCTTTTACTAGTTACCTATTACTAGTTCAACACCCTTAATAATAATCCTTCTTATTACTATACCCCCTTTTAGCTTACTATTTATATTTATAGTAGTTATGTTTTTAAAGATAATTCTGATAATAAGGAGAATTAGTTTTTTAATATAGTTATCTATATTAATCTAACTATTATTCTAAGTATAATAGAAGTAGCTTCCCTTAGATGTATATATTAGGTTAAAGCTAATCTTATTGTTGATATTTGAAGTTAAAGAGTAAGTATAAGTAAAGTTCTTATTTCTTTACTATTAGTTTTAAGTTATATATTACTAGCTATTAAGTTAATTATTTCATTATTATTAGTAAATATATTATTATTCTCATAGTTCTAGCTACTAATAAGAAAGGTAGTATTAAGAGTTATTATATTCCTATCCTTTTGCAAGAGCTTTCTATTATAACTTAGTATTAGAATAATTACTTCTATTATATTTAATAAGTACTTCTAATCTATATTATTATTATACTTCCTACTCTTTTTTTATATATTAAAGGTATTCTTATTCTTATTTCTATTTTGATTTTTAAGTAGGTTTTTATTAGTTTTGATAGTATTATATAGATAATAATAACTGTCTCCCTTTTTCTTTCTTTAATTCTATTATATAAATATTTCTATACTAAGATATTATAATATATTCTAATAGTTATATTATATTTTATTAATAATATAGTTATACTTTTAGCCTTAGTAATATTAGTTTACTTATTTGCTATTAGTATATAATTACTAGCTTTTATTAATATTAATAGTATTTTGCTTTTAAATAGATATTATTTATTATTATTCTTAATAAGGAGAAGGGGGAGGATTAGGATAATAGTAAGAGAGAGGAGGAATTCTAAAAGTATAATGGGAAGTTAGATAATACTAATCCTTTTATTTAAGTTATTTATTTAGTATTTAAAAGGTAGTTTTATAGTAGTTTATATATATCTCTTAAGGGCTATTATATTGTCTAGTTTATAACTTATATAGCTTTTTGTTATTAATAGATTAATATTAGTTTATTATACTTGCTAAAATTTCTATATTATAATTTAAATTATAATATAGTCTTATTATTAGAATGGTTTTCTAAAGGCCTTTATATTAAGATATTATATTCCTTCTATTTAACTAGTATATACTACAGTTATATGTTTATTTCAGGCGTATCTAGCTATTAATATTTCTTTAACTTTATTTCTTTTTTAAATTCCACTATTTCCTTTAGAAAAGATGAAAATAGGGTTAAGGTGTGTGTCTTTATATTACTAGGATAGTAATAGGCTATCGTCTACCTATTTAATAAGATTAATATGGAATATTAGGTAGATATTTATAGAGATATTTAATATGATATTTAGTAGGTTTAGTATATTAGTAATTCAATATTTAGAAGCTATTTAGCTGAGCTTTTTATTTAGTTGATTTATTTTAATATAGTATAATAATAGTTATATCTTATGTCTAATTTAGCACTTCTTAGCTACTTATTATATTCTATTAGTATTTATTCTATTTCATTACTATATATATATTATTACCATTGAAGTCATAGTAATATTATTCTTAAGGTAAAATAAAAATATTAAGATTTATTTTAAGTGACAATAAGTAGTTTATTCTATAATCCAAAGATATAGAATAAATATAATATTAAATCTATTTAGAAGCTTATTTAGGCTAATTCTAATAATGAAAGAGTTTGTATTATTTAGTATTAGTTAATATATAGTAATATAGCCTAGTTAGGTTAATTATAAGAAAGTAATATATATATTTAAAGGAATACTTAAATTTTAAGTGTTATTCTTTCTATTTTATTATTTATTTAAAGATAGAATAATATTAATAATAGTTAATATATTTCTTTTAACTAGTATGATATTATTGAAAAAATACTAATTTAGTTTAAAGTATAATTAGTAATAATTAATATGGGGAAGTTATAAAAGCACTACTAAATATCTTAGAATCTTTTTATATAAGCCTTAATAGTTATAGATATTAAAACTTCTAATTAGATATATTTAGATAGCTAATATATAATTACTATCAGGAGTCTTAGGTCTCCTTCTTTACTACATAGTAATTTTATTGTAAAGTTAATAGAGATCTATAATTGAAATTTATTAGGAATTGATAGGGGTTATAATAAGTCCTAGTAGTATCTATAGTTTTTATATATATACTAATAGATATTATGTATTCAGATAAAATACTTAGTATTTCTTAATATATTATTTCAATATTGGTTTTTTAAGACTATTATAAATATTTAATTAATATTAGGATAATTTAGGGTTAGAGAGTTATAGACTATTAAGAGGATTATAATTATTAGTAGTTTATATTTAGAGATTTAGATTTAGTTTTAATATAGTAAAGTATGATTCTTCTTTACTATATAATTAGTTATTTATATTAATATTAAAACTTCTAATGGAAATACTTTTACTATTTAGTAAACTATTTTGAATAGACTTTATATATTAATATTGTTATAATTATTTAGTTTTATAGTATTAATAATAGAGTATTTTGGAATATACTATACTTATTTAGTAATATATTAGTAGTATTTTAGTAGGTATTGTCTATTTATATAACTTCTTTCTAGTTTCTCTCTATCTATACACTATAAATTAGGAGTATTAGGAAGAATGTATTTTTATTTTTAAAGTTAATTTAGAGAATGTAAAGGATTTATATTAGAAGTTTTAGTTTTATTATATGATTTTAGTTTTATTTAAAGAGAGTATTAAGATATTATATAAGGTGATTTAAGTAGTATTTTAGGATTGAACTGAACCTTAATAAGGCTTCTACTTATTTAGTTTTTTATTTTAAAATGGATTGAGGATTTATAAAATATTTAAAAGCTTTATAGTTAGAAAGAATAGTAAATAGTTCTATTATATTTTATAATTCTATTAATTCTATTTTTAGATATAATTTGATTATAAGTAGTTCTCTATTATAAGTAGTATAAGTCTGTTAAAGTAAAGTAAGTTTAATTGAATAATACGTCATTAGCTATAATATACTATTTCTATCTTCTTATAAAAAGTAATTATTAAATATTACTTTGGAATAATTTAGTTTTGTTATTATATAATACTTTAGATTTAATTGAGTTATAATTAGTTTTAAAATAAATATAAGTTTAAGTATTTTAATACTTATTCATATATAGTACTTTAATAAAATAGTATTTTTCATATTAAATATATAAGGGGTTCTTTTAAGCTAGAGGAATAATTAGATTAATTATAATTCAAGTTTTTAAAATTAAAGAAGTTATAAATACTATAGATATTGTTTAAGACTTTTTATATATGTATAGTTTCAACCTTTTTGAAGTTATAATAGATATCTTTCCGTATTTTAGAAATACAATTTAGCTATTTATTTTATTTTATAGAGAATTTATAATTTTCTAAATTTAAATCTTAACTAGTTTCTTATAATTATTTTGGAACTTATATAATTTCTTTCTTCTAGTTACCTTTTGATTTATAATTATAGATGGAAATATTAATTAAATAATTTATAATGAAGTTATTAAAGATATTTTAAAATATACTATTAATATAATATTAAAATATTACAAGTATATTTATTAGTTTAACAAGAGTAATAAGCTATTTAAATAAGTTAAAGTGTTTAAAAGTGGTTTTATATTTATCCTATGTTATAATATAGATCTTGTAAAAGGTTATATAAATACTAATGTTTATAAATCATATTTTCTGGATAGTAGGTATAAGTTGCTTTAATTAACAGTAAGGGGTATTAGTTATAAGTATGAATAGTATTAAGGGTATGATAATTTATATAAAACTACTATTTTCCTTTATGTTTTCTAATAAGGAGGATAGGTATTTTAGTTGGAAATAAGATAGTTAAGATTTAATCTTTATTTATTAGGTTTATAACTTACTATTAGATTTTGAAGAAGTATTTCTTTAATATATTAATAAGTGGTTTTTATAGTAAGTTTAGTTTTATTTTATTTGAATTCTTCTTTAAGTAAATATAATAATTAAAGACCTTTAGTGAGATAGGAGGCTAGAAGTTTTATTCTGATTAGATAAGTCTATAAAAAGAGTATAAATAGCTAGTAAGGTAAATTTTAACTATTCTAAGGGGATTAGTAATATAATTATTAAAGTTATATTGATTTATATTAAGTGAAGTATTAATTATTTATGTTCCTCTTCTTATAGTTAGAAGATTTTATAGTTAGTAATTTAATGAGATTTGTAAATCTTTTTATATATATCTCTTTTAGTATATTGTTGATCGTTTGGATAGTAAGATTACTAATTACATCTATCTTTACTTTATTTCTTATAGGATTTAGAATGACTTTTTAGTATTATAATTATAGTTTGTTTAAGAATAGTTAGATATATTATCTTTAGGATTATATAGAATAGGACTTAAGATTTTTATTTATTATAATAAATAAATATTTTAGTTATTTTAATAATATAAGGTTTCTAGTTAGTGTTTAGAATAGTATTCAATTAGGGTGGTTGTGATAATTTAATGAAGTTACTAGTAGGTAGGTAGGACATAGTTTATATTTAGTAGTGAAATAGTTTCTAGTATTATAATATGTATAAATTTTAATCTATTTATACATCTGAATACTTATAGAGTTTACTTATTAAGCTTTATATATATTTGTAGTAAGAGTTAACTAGGGCTTACTAGTTATTACTATTTATTTACTTAGCTTTTTATAATAGGAAGGAGTAGTATTATAGTAGTATTATATTAATATTAAGGTAATTTAGGTTATTTTCATATTTATTATTTATATATTTCTATTCTAATTAACTATTAGTTCCAAGTAGAATAAAAGCTATCATTAACTATAGTTTTATAATTCTATATTAAAGATCTTAAGGTCTATTATAAGTATATAGGAGTATTAGATTGTAGTATAATAGTTTGTCTAATGAATATTATAATTAATAATTACTATTTGAATTTAATAAGGAAGAGTTAGTCAGAAGTAGTTTAACTAGATATCCCCTATTTCAGAATACCTTTCTATTTACTATATAGCTAATCTAAATTAAACAAAGAACTTAATAAATGTCTACTTGAGTTTCTAATAGAAATAGTAAGTCTTTTTAAGAGTTTAGATATTATAATAGGGATTCTTATAATATTTAGCAGAGCATTTCGAAATAATATATATTATATTACAAATACATATTATATTACATATTACATATTAGAAATACAAATACATTACATATGTTTGTAATATTTTAAGACTTTTACCTAATATATATATTTCTATTTATAATGTTATAGTTGAAGAATCTTACTATTTATATTATATTACAAATGAATATAATTGTATCTACAATATTTATAATATATTATATTTTCGTTAATATTTGAAAACATTAAACTAAACTATTTAGTTACTAAATCCCCTTTATTTTATATATTGTCTTAACTTGAATATGAAAATATATAGTATCTGATTTGTCCTGACGTATCTATATTAAAACTACTATAATTTAATAACATTTTGAAATTAAATTTGTATATTATAATATTATTTTAATCTTTTTAATTATAATAGTTATATAATTAGTAGCATTTACTCTATTTTTAGTAATAAAATTATAATTAATATTAATAGCCTTAATCTGGTGTATTATACTAAAAATAGTACAGTTACATTATATGTATTTATATTTGTAATATATTAGAGTTTTAAATATTACAAATACAAATACATATATTCACTCTTATATGTAATATATTACAAATACATGTATTTGTATTTATATTCAATCTATTTATATTATCGTAATGCTCTGGTATTTAGTAAGGTATCAGAAGAATATATTAATATTCTAATTATATTAAGAGATGTTTATGAAATAAAAGTTATTAATTTATATCTTGATTTTAGGTAATAGGTTAACTTACAAGAATTATTAGAGGTTTTTTGGGTTTTTAATAAACGTTTGATTAATTTCTAATTTATATTATATAGCTGTTTATTTTATAGGAAAGTAGAGGGTATTATTATGAAAAGGAGTATTAATAGGGAGTAGTCTCTATTTTATATAGAATATTTATATTATTTACAGAATTATTTTATAGTTTTATTAGAACTATATGAAATCTTTATAGAAGGATTAGTTCTTATTATCTATTAAATTAATCTACTGTTAGTTTATTCGAATTCTTATTAGGGGCTTTAGAGTACTATTATTTAATATTATCTCTTACTATCTCCTATTTCTTCCATATAGTTTATTATTTATTATTAAGTTAAATTTAAATAAAAGGTTTATTAACATCAAAGACTAGTTATATAAGATACTTTAGTAATAGTTCAATAGTATCATAATAAATTTAAAGAGTTTATATTTAAAGTGAAAACTCTTTACTAGACTATTGGGGTAGTAGTTATATAGAGCCTTAATAGTAATATTTTATATAAGCCTTAAGGTTTAGGTTTCTGATAATAAGCTATATATTATTATTTATAAATAAATATAGACCTACTTGATGTAGTGGTTAATTATCTAGCTGGCTTTTATTATTATAATAAGAGTAGTAGGTTCGAATCCTGCAGCAGGTAACTGCAACCAGTCTTACTAGTTATATAAACTATATAGCAACTACTACTAGCTATTAGCTATTACTAGTAGTTATTAATAGCTGGCGACTTTTGATAGTTAGTAATAAATACTACTAGCTAGTTAATATTAGTATTATCTTATTGTAATTTTTAATAGAGTAATTCTAATAGATATAGGCTTATATATATCTTCTATATTTATTACTTATTATATTTAACTAACTATATTATTTCTACTTAAAGTTTCTTCTATTTGAATAGTTCTTTAGCCTTAGTATTATCTATAGAGTATATAAAACAAGAGCTAACTACTAAGTATAGCTTCTTTTAAAAAGTCTTAAGAAATATATAATTTTAAATAGATCAAATATTTTAATAGAATTGATAAATAAGTAAAATAGTTTGACTTTTCCTTTACAGAATATTAGAAAGAAGTATTATTATATATATTAGTATTAATTTATCTATAGGGTAATATATACTATATATAATTTTACTATATAGATATAAAGTAGTATTCTAGTTATTTATTGTTATTATTATTATATATATATAGTATATAGTATTATATAAAGCTTTAGACTTATCGTATAGTAATTACTTACTAATTACTATATATTTAGCTATAACTAATACGAGGTGCCTAATACTTGTTACTAATATCGTGTAGAAAGTATACTGGAATATATATAGTAATATATATAGTTACTATATACCTTATAGTATAATATAACTAATATTAGTAAGTTTCCTTTTTGCTATATATTCTAATACTTATCTATTTATATAAAGAATAATACTTTTAACAGTTTATACCCTTTTGTTTTAAAAATATTTGGATATTTATTTATCTATTTTATTTAAATTATCTATCTTTCTATTTGAATAATTAAGTATTTTAAATTAATAAATCTCTTGAAGGTATAGTTTGATATACCCTTTAAAAATATTACTAATATTATTATTTCTATTACTTTACTATATCTTATAGAATTCATAATACTTATTTTACTATTTTAATACTATAATATTACTTATAAGGTATTTTTCTTTGGTAGTATTAAGTCCTATAAGGTATTTATAGAGTGAGTATAAAACAATATATATAATAAATAGAATTTGAGGGAATCTTTAATATTTAAAGACTTTCTTAAGTAATATGACTATAATATAAGTAAAGTCTATAGTAAGTATTATAATATAAATTTCTGAAATAAGTATATTTTTAATATTGCTTCTATTTTTAGTATAAGAATAATATAAAAATATTATAGAGGTTAAACTAATTATTACTAATAGTAGTCTTTTAATTTAGAATTATTATAGGCCTTATTTAAAATAAGAAGTTAGTATTAATAATAGATGAGCTATCAATAAACGTATAAAGATATACTTTAAAAAGATTAAATAATATAGAATTAAAACTATAGTTAAAGTATTTGATTTGCTATTTGAGATATTCATCAAGTATAATAATATTATGACTTAAAAGTAATATTCTTATATTATATAGGAGAAATTAAATAGTATTTTAGATTAGTATATTGAAGTGAGGTATACCTTTTATATATATTACTTACTATATACTCTTTTAAGTATTTTAGATATTATATATATATTAATAAGGGCTAGTTTCGACTCTTAATACGTTTAATATAAATAGAAAGTATTACTATTAAATAATACGATATTTCTTCTAAATATGAATAATATTACCTTTAAGAAGACTATCTTAGATTTAACTTGAAATAAGACTTTTTAGAATTTCTTATTTTTATAATATGAGAAGGTAGTATTTAAAAGGCTAAGAGTATTATTAGTTTGTATATTTATAAGTCTGAAGGCGTCATTTTGAATATATGAGATAAAGAAATATGAATTATATATTAATACTTCTATTTATAATTATTCTTTATAATGTTCAAAATAAGTGTTTTATTCCTAAGTATTAGTTTTAATAAGACTATATAGTAGTTTAACGATTATAATAATAAAACCTAGAAAGTATTACTTCTGAAAATATAAGAATAGTTTAATAATAATATACTTTATAAGCTTTACTTTAATTTAAATATGAGTTTATATAATATTATAGAGTTATATTATTATATCATTATACTAAAAAAGCTAGGATTATAATTATAATTAATTACTAATTGTTTTATTAGATTACTAGCAATTATATAAATTCTGAAATTTATTATTATTTTTAAAGTTTTGAATTATAAGTCTTAACTTCTTATATACCTTATTAGTATTATAGTTGTATTGAAGGTCTTTAATTTATTTAAAGTCATATGCCTCTTAGGACCCTTTAAAGGAAACTATACCTAGTAGTTAGCTCTTGCCTTATAAACCCTATAGATAATACTAAGGCTGAAGAACTATTTAAATAGAAGAAACCTTAAGTAGTAATAATATAGTTAGTTAATATAATTACTAATAAATATAAGAGGTATAAAAAGAAGGTATAAACCTATATCTATTATAGTTATTCTTTTAAAGATTGTAGTAGGATTATAATACTAATACTAACTAGCTAGTAATACTTATTACTAGCTGTTAATAGTTACTAGCTATTAACAGCTAGTAGTAGTAGCTAATAGCTAGTAGTAATTACTATACTTAATTTATATAATTAGAAGTATATACCTACTAGTTATAATTACTTACTATAGGATTTAAACCTACTACTCTTACTATAAAATAGTAAAAGCTAGCTAGATATTAAAATACTATATCAAGCAGGATATATCTTATTAGTATTAGTATTTTGAATTTTATTAATAATATAAAATTTGAAGTATTTATAATTTTTATAGAAGATGGAGTTACATTAAATGATTTTTATAATACTACTAATAATAATACGTTCAATTCTTTTTTTAATTACTTTGTTAAATAGTAGTCTAAGTATTCTAATCATATTCTTTTTATAAAAGTTAAATATCAATATTATATCTGATTATTCTTTAGCTATAAGGTATATCATTAAATAAGGTTTTTAATTAAAATCTAGAAAAGTTAAGTTATTTTTATAAGTTATATGATTTGCAATTAATTAGATCTAAAGTATTTGAAATTCAAGTAGGATATTACTAATTATTGAAAAGAGTAGGGGATTGTTATCTTTTATAATAGAAGTATCTTATGATATTTATTGAATGTTCTAGAGTTTTATAAAAATAACTATAAATAAATAAGAAAATTACTATAGAATATACACTCTATATAATATTAGATTTCTTATAATAATAATATAAATATTAATAGACTTTTTATAGATACCTTTACGTATTAGTATTCTGAAAATGCTGTTTAATAGAATCTTTTAATTAATATTAAAGTATAGGTTTATAATAATAAATTGACATTCTTAAGAATTATAATAGAGTTTGAAACCGTATATCTTATTATACATAATAAGGAGGTAATATAGGCTTTATAAGCTATTTGTCTCTTATTATATATATATAACGAATTAGAATAGAAAGATTATAATTTAAGAAGTATTAAAGCTATTATATATTATTAAAATAACATTAATAGTATATTTAATATATGCATAGTAGATTTCTTCTATTACTTTATATATAATATAAATTTAAGTAATAATATTGAGAAAGAGAATTAAATGTTCTATAAAGGAGGGATATATTTTAAAGGTTAGTAGAAGAAATAAAAAGCTATCTAGTCTAATAGTATTATTAATTACTTTATATATTATTAAAGTAATATCTTTTAAGTAGTAGTAAGTATTGTATTATAATAGATCTTATATATATAGCGAAAGAGTATATAGTATTATTTAAACTTACTAATATTATTATATACTTTAATAGCAATAATATCAACTATTGATCTTATTATTTTTACTTCTAATCTAAAGTCTTTAATTTGAACTATAATATTTATATTAATAGTCATAAAGTTGGGAAGGCTTTAGTATATATTAATTTAATATACCTCCAGGGTCTTTTATATTACTTTTATTAAGATATCTGATCAATATTCAATAGTATTAAATATTCTTATAATATTGATAATATGGAATATAGAATAGCTATTAATATAAATAACATTAATAATAATTTCAAAGTTAAAATTAATGTTACTATAAGTATTAAAATAAAAGTATAAAGAAGCTATATTATATATTTAGTATTAATAATAATACTTCTTAATTATTTTGAAAGTATAATAGTTAACTAGATATTTCATTTTATTGAAGGTAATATAAATTTATATAATAATTAGATATTTAAAGTAATAATGAAGTCTCTATATTTCTATTTCTATAAGGTATATAGAAATAATAGATTTCTTCTTATTAAAAAGTATTGATAGATATCTCTATTTTTTAATAATTAGCTTTACTTCCTTGTTTTAATAGAACTAGTAAAAGATATTATTAGATATAATATAAGTATAATTTATATTTATAAGATAGAATAGGAAAAGAATATAATATAATATTATATAAAATATTATAATACTAAGAAGTATAAATATATTAATTGTTTTAGATATAATAACTAAAGAAGTATTCTCAAAGTATATTTTTAGTAATTTGCTTTATAGAAGTATAACAGCTATAAAAAAATTAACTATCTATTTAAATATAGGAAATTAAGAGTGTCTAGTAGTTGAGACGTTAGTTATATTTGAATTAGGTAAGATATCTTAAAAAAGATTTACGTAATAGTTTTTAAGTATAAATATAGATATAAGGGCTATAATATTACTCTTTCTAATAATTCTACTACCAGAAGTATTATTTTAAGTAAGAATATAAAATACTATTTAGTCTTAAAGGATTCGTATAATTTTATTTCTATTGAGGATAATAGAGTCTTTACTAAATAATATTAAAGATTATCAAGAGGGAGTAGTAGTTTTATCTTTAAAATGATATTATACTCAGTATTGTATAATAGTATTATTAGACTTATTATCTTAAGGAGAATCCTTAAGATTATTGTTTAGACTATTAATACTTTTATAAGTTATAGAGACGGTTTGATATATTATTATAGAGTATATCCAAAGTTAATATTTGACTTATATGATTTAAATAAAGTATATTTCCCCTTAAGAATCTATTTTATAAATTAATAATCTATTTTATTATATATATAATGTTTCTTATTTAAATAGTTATATGTAGTAGTAGAAGACGACTAAGTTCTATTTAGTATAAATAAATATAAATACTATAAAGTACCGATATAGATAGAATATTAATACGTTTACAATATAACGTCTTAGGAGTATTCTTAAGGGGAGTTATATATATAATTAATTTAAAACTAATTATTAACTTAGTCCTAAATATTATTCCTACTATTCTAAGTATATTATAACTTTTGAATCAATATCATATTACTTATAGCTAATTATCATTAATTATAGAGATTCTGAAAGATTACTACAAGACTAAAGAAGGCTAATTGGTATTTAAATATATTATAATATATACTTATATATTAGAAGTAGAATACTATATCTATATAGAAGTTTAATAGAAAGGCTTTCTAAATATATATAAGTTTAAATATAAAGACTTAAAGGCTTTCTTTTGATTCTTTTAAAGTCTTTAATTATAATACTTTAAAAAGTAATATCTTACTAATTAGAAAAGTATAGCTATTAATATTTATTCTTTTCAAAGTAGTTTTTAATATAGTGAGTCATCTAGTTGAATTATAGATTAAGATTGGAGTTACTTAAGTATTTAAGGTAAAATGTAAAAGTTTAATGTTTTAGTGTAATATATTAATTCATATATCGTATAAGACATTAGGTTTGAAGTAGTAATTATAAAGAATATAGGGTTTTACTTTAAGTATATTATATAAGCTTCTATTATATTTTATATTTTTATTATATAATTTTCTAAGGTCTTCAGTATATTGAGCTGAAGTATAATTAAAAAGAGTAGTAGAGGCAAAATATAAGAGGTATTTAAGTTGCCTTAGGAGTTATAAATTATTATATTTATAATATCTTTCTTATATATAAAGAGGCTTTATACTAAGAGGACTATATATTAATAAGGTTAATAAGGAGAGTTAGGGGTATGATGTTCGTACTAAAGGTATAAGAGCTAACTAATTATACTATTATTATTATTCTTTATTTAATTTTAAGAAAGCTATAGCAGGTTAGATTTATTAAACCTTAGATTTCGTCGTATAGAATGGTAATTTAATATACTTTTCAATAGATATAACATCTTCTAGGAATTCTAAGAAGTATTTAATATTTATTCAAAAGGTTAAATACTATTTCTCAAAGTTTTTAATATTATGTTTACTTTAATCTTAAAGTCTTCTTATTTAGTAGGTTAAATAAGGATGTTATATAGATAACTACTATTTTTATTAATTTTAACCTTATAGTAAATAAAGTGGTTTTGAAAATAGTAGATTATTTTTATATTGCTAAATAACTAAATATAATTAAACTATTCTTTAAAATCCCTCTAGAATGAGAGAGGCTAATAGCTCGCTTTCTACTACAACTATTAATAGATTAATTACCTCCTGAAGTATAACTTCAGCCCTCCTACCCCCCTACTAACTAGTATAGCTAACTTTTATTTAATCTGAAGCTGAACTTCTTATAGCTATAGCTAGTATATTTATTTTATATCAACTTTTTTATAGATGATAAATAACTAATAGCTCCTTTTATAACAACCTAATACCCTTATACTTTTATATCTTTATAGCTATATATTATTTAAATATCATAAGATATTTAATTACTACTAACTATAAGTATTCTATTTAAATATTTATTACAATTTTAATATTTATAACTTCAATATCCTTATTTCAAACTAAGTTCTATTTATCCCTAAGATAAAACTTTATATTATTAATATAAAAGTTTTCTACTACTAATATAAGTTAATATTGGTTTATCTAGAGGGTAATACATACCGTATATAATCTTGCTGTATGGGTGTAAAGTAGTATTCTAATTATTTATTACTATTATTTTTATATTATTTAGCATAAGGCGTTATATGAAGTTCTAGATTGATAGTATAGTAATTACTTACTAATTGCTATATAATTAACTATAGCTAGTACTAGATGCTTAGTACCTATTGCTAGTAAGGTGTAAAAGGCACACTACTATATATATAGTAATATATATAGTTACTATATACCCTATGGTATAATATAATTGATACTAGTAACTTTTTCTTTTACTATATATCTTAATACCTATCTATTTATATGAAAAATAGTACTTTTAGCGATTTATACCTTTTTACTTTAATAATATTTAAATATTTATTTATTTATTCTACTTAAGTTATTTATCCTTTTATTCAAATAGTTATATAATTTGAATTAATAAATTTCTTAAGGGTATGGTTTGGTATGCTTTTTGTAAAAATATTAGTAATATTATTATTTCTATTAATCTACTATATTTTATAGAGCTTGTAG
>QAPF01000964.1:0-15097 GCA_004367935.1 Colletotrichum sidae | reverse complement strand
TTTTAATACTTAGGAGGTAAAGATTATAGAGTTAAAATAATTAGATTATTCTTATTATATAATAATTTATACTTAATAGGTTATCTCTAGATAAACTTTAGAATTATACTTAATTTACTTATTTTACTATATAACCTAAGATTTATTTAATTTTCCTAGGGTTTTTATAAATAATTCTTAAATACTTATTATTAAGGATAAACTTTCAAGTTTTCTCTTTATATTTATTTTACTTAATAAAACCTATAATCTAGTCTTTTAAATCTTAAAAATATTTAAAAGTTAAGTAAAGTAATAAAGAGGTTTTTTAATATATAAGATTTAATAAAATATTAAAAGAATTATGATAGTAATTAATAGAGAAACTAGTTATTAAATATAAGTAATAGAATAAGGGATTAATTTTAAGCTATCTCTTTCTTATATTAGAAAACTATTTAGAATAAATAAGTATATTAAAAAAACTAATTACCTAAAGAATAAAAATATAAAAAATTATAAGACTATTATTTGAATTCTAAGTAGAATTAATTTAAATAGTAGTTATACTATATAATATATTTTTAAATATTTAAAGTAACTAGAGATTATTATATAAAGTTAAAGAAATTTAGTTTAAATAGTATTTTTATTAATAAGTATTAGAATATATTCTAGGTTTTTATTAAGATTTATAGTTTTCCTAAGGATAACTTTAAATTTATGAATGTTAAGTATATTTATTCAAGAAATATTATAAGTAAAGTATTATAAAAAAGTTATTTGAAGTTAAATCTAGAAGTTATTTTAGATATCTAATAGACTATATGTTAAATACTTATAATTTATATAAAATCTAAATTTCTTTTTAATAAGCTTTTATTATTTAAAATATTAAGTTTAAGAAAATAAGATTTTACTTAAAATAAGATATAATAAAATATATATAGCTAAATAAACTATAGAAACTAAGCTTCAAGCTACATTCTAAAAAGATATTTCAAGAATTTAAATATCCTATATATATTATATTTCAATAGTAATAATATAAGCTATTTTACTTCCTCATATACTTTCTATATAAAATTTAAAAGCTTTTTTAAATAGCTTCTTCAATTTCTTATAATTATAAACCCAGCTTTTAGTATTTTTAAATATTTAAATCCTTTTTTTACTAAAAGTTAAATAATTATAATAACTTTAATAACCTTCCTTTATTAAAATTTAAATACTTATATATATAAGAACTTCTTTCTAATCCTTCTTTTTAATATATATATAATACTATCTAGTTTAAAATACCTCTATATATCTCTTTTGATATTAATACTATTAACCTCTTAAAAGTATTTTTATAATACTTTTATTCTTATTAGACTATTTAATTAACTATTATTCTTTCTTTTTATTCTACTCTACTCTTTTCTTCTCCTATTTATTTATATTTTAATTAATTATTATTTAAAATAGTATTGCTTTAATTAGAATAAATTCAGCTTATAGTAATGAAAACGATTTAAATATCAAATTTCAAATATATTATATATTATTTAATATATCTAGAGGGATAGAGAAAACTTAAAAGTTTATATAATACCTTAGTTTAATTAGATTATAAAGTAAAATTAATATTTTAATATTATTCAAATTATATATCTAAAATAAAAAAGATCTAATTTTAAAAGAAGCTTATTATAATAACTTAAGAAGAATTAAAAGTCTAACTCTTAATAATAACTTTAATAAATAGTTAATATTCTAATAACTAATTACTACTTGAAATATACCTTCTAAGCTATTATAAGAATAAGCCTTATATATAAAATATAAATTACTTAATAATTAGACTTTAATTCTTATTAAAATTAAATATTTAAAGTAATATTCCTATACTATTAATAGGATAGAATATAAAAAATATAAGAGTTATAATAAGTAGGAGGCATTCTAAAAAAAGTAAATCTTATAATCTAGTTTAATTTAATAGTTATATTCTATATAATATATGTTTAATAAATATACTCTTAAGCCTATATATTAATCTTAAGTAGCTATATATTTCTAAAGTAAAAATAAGAAAGTAGTAATCCTATAAAGCACTAGAGATACTTTAAAAACTATATTTAAAACCCCCCTATCTTTTATAAAAATATTTAAAAAGAATAAGAGAAACTATTTTCAGATAGTAGAAGCTATTGAGAATTATTATTTTTACTCTAAAAACTTAAAAGTCTTATTACGTTTACTTTATAGCTTGAAAGCCCTATTATCCTCATTGAAAGAATAATTATTTAAATACTTTAAATATTTAAAAATAGTTATTTAAATACCTTTTATATTTAGAAATAACTAAGAATAACTTCTTCTAGCTATTAATAATATCTAATACCTAGGGAATTATATAATAAAATATATATAATTATATAAGCTATAGAAACTAAACCTTAAGTTATATTCCAAAAGGATATTTCAAAAGTTTAAATACCCCGCATATATTATATTTTAGTAGTAATAATACAAGTTATTTTACTTCTTTATATACCCTCTATATAATACCTAGAAGCCCCTTTAGATAGCCTCTTCAATTTCTCATATAAGATTTATATATAGTATTTAGAAGAGAAGTTATAAAACTACTAGTTAGATTCATTACTAAAGAAAATAAAGATCTTATTCTTAAAATATTTAGAAGTTTTAAATAATAAGAGTATTTAATAAAAGAATATTTCTTCTACTAGTTATCTTATTAGTATTAAAAGTAACTTAAGATATAATATTAAGTTTAGAATTAGTTTTAAAGATTGATAAGAAGGATTTAATTATATTCAAACTAATATTTAAGTTATTAGGATTAATTTAGAATTCTACTTAATTTTAATAGATAAAGTAATTCCTAATAGTAGTTAGAATTTAAGAAATATATTAATAATTAGAGAACTAGAAAATATATATAAAATTAGAGATCTCATTAGTTAAGAAGGAATATTTAGTTTAAATAAATATAGAAGTAAATATCTTAAGACTTTTATTCAATCAACTTCGACAAGATTAAAATCTAGTTTTAGACTTTAACTAACAAGAATAGTAAGTTTAATTATTCAAGAAATAGACTAATAGTATGAGAGTAGATAATAATAGTAATTTTAGCTTGAGATTAATATTAATAACTATATAATACTTTTTAAAGAAATAATCATAGTATTTAATATGTAATAGAATGTGAATAAGATAGTTTTACTATTATTTATTTATCTAATTAGTAATAAGAGTTTAATAAAAATAGTTTTAATTCTTTAATAGTATTCTTTATTATCTATAATAGAATATTAAAGAAGAAAGATCTTTTTATTAAGATTTAAATATATATTAATTAACTAATTATACTACTATAAACTTAAAAAGATATTACTAACTTATTAAAACTATTATTAAAGTTTTTTATTCAAATAATAAGAGTTAAAATTATAAAGCTAAAAGAAAAGAATATCTAATAAGAAATAAATTATTAGGATATTAGGATTAAGTTTCTTTTTGTAAAACAGGCTTCTACTTATAAGATAAAAATAGATAATTATTTAAAATAATATAAGGTGAGGATTTATATATACAGAAATATATAACTAGTTAATTTATTATAAAGAATATATATAGTAATACTAATTGTCTTAGTATTTTCAATAGTTATAGTAGTTATAATATAATTTGATTTTAAAGTTTTATAATTCAATATTATGAATATATCTTTAAATATTATCAAGAATTTTAATAAACTTCTAATAATATTTAAACTATTAGATAAATTTTAAATTATAGGGAAATACATTAAGTTTAATCAAGTTTCTTATGAGTTCTAAAAAATAAGTCTTTTTTAATATAAATCTTTTTATATTACTTTTAAATTATTAGTCTTCTTATTATATCTAGAAGAATTCTATCTATTTAAGAATAAGAGTTTGAATATCTATATCTTCTTCTATATAGATAATATTTCTTTATATATTATAAAATAGCTAAAAGGGATACTCTTAAGATTATTATAAATATAAAATATATTTATAAATTGAAAGAATAAGGTTCTATTAAGTACTTTTTAGAAGTTTAAATAGTAAGAAATTAAAAGTATTTAAAGATGTATTTAGTTTATAATATATATCAAAATATTATTATAGAATATCTTAATTTTAAATATAAGCTAACGCTTGTAATACTACTTCTAGTAGTATTTTATATTATAAATAATAATTAAGTTATATTCTAAAGAATACATATATATTAGATACAAATAAGTTTAATTCTTTATATATTAATTATAATATAACTAGACATCTTATTTATATATGTTTTACTTTTAAAATACTTTATAAGTCCTTTTTAAGTATATTAAAATACTATTAGTTATATAATTGAATATTTATATAGGATAAGATTCTTATTATTATAATTTAACAACTTGAGGACTATTAGTAAGATACTTTAAATATTCCTAATTATTAGAAATACTTTATTTATAGATTATAAAGAAATTTAAAGATTAAACTATAATTATATTATATCTCTCTTTAGAAGATTAATCTAATAGAAACCTATTGAATAAGATTTTATTATAATATTAAGAATTAAAATAGAACTTCTTAACTTCTAATACATTTTAAAAGTAGCTATAATACTAAAGAGATTATCTTGGGATATTGAGGTTAACTTTAGAAAGATTTAGAAAACCTATTATAATAATAATTAAATTATTAGATTAGTTATTTTAATTAATCAATATCTATTTATTAAACTTTAATATATAGATATTTAATAAGTATAAGAATATTAACAATATTTAAAAAAGAGTTTTAGAATAGTCTATATATTTATAGATATAATATTAATAGATAGATTTATAAAAGACTTGACCAAAATAAAATTTAAATAATTTAAAGTATTTTTTAATTTTAGAGATCTATAAGTAACATTTCTAAACCTAATTCAAACAGATAAATAGGCTTCTTAGAGCTATCTTTAATTGCTAAAATAATATATATAAGTAATGTATATTTTTAAAAGTCTAGTTATTTAATAGAATATTCTAATAATATTTATATAGAATGTTAGAAACTGGTAAAACGCCTCAAGTTATTTATAAAAAATAAAGTTTTCTATTTAAACTTATATTTAATTCAAAATAAACTATTGAAATTGAGAATTCTAAATAGGTAGGTAAAAAGTAGTAATTAGTATATAAGAAATAATTTAAAGAAATATAAAAAGTTAATTATATCTTTTAAAAGGAGAATTAATATTAAAACCTATTTAAAAGATAAGAGAAAACTATTGAGACTAATTATTAAAATACTAAAACTAAGATTCTAACTTTTAAAGCTATTAAGAATTATTAAAGTCTAAATCTTTAGTCCCTAGATGTTCTAAAAAGTGCTTAAGATATAAAGTTTTAATTAATAAGAAATCTAATTAAAATAATTAAAATGTTAGAAATAATACTAATTGTAAAAAATGAAATAAGTAGTAATACTTAAAATAGTTAAGTAATAATAGGTTATATAATAATTAGAGTTCTAATAATAGAATTAGAAATACTTCTATATTTAAGAAGTTAATTTAAATTCTTTTTACTATTTAAATTAAAATTTAAATTGAATTAACTCTCTAGTTTTACTAATTTCCTTATTCTTTAATTATAAAGAATTAGATTTAGAATTAAAACTTTAAGTTGAACTATTTACCTTGTTATTATTAGAAATCTAAATAGTAATAAGATATCTCTTAAATATTTTATAAGTTTAATTAGAAATTAAAATATAAGATCTCTTTAATTTAGTTTTATATTAATAATAATAATTAGGAATTAAATCTTAGCTACTAATCCAAATAATCTAAAAAAGACTTTTATAAAAGAAGGTAAAGTTTAAGTAATAAATAATATATAGAATAATTTGAATAAGTTGAATATTACTAATTATTCTTATTTTAAAGAGTTAAATATTATATTCTTCTATAGCTTTATTTTAATAATCCTTTTTAGAAAGAATAGACTTTATTAGAATATATTTAGTAATAATAAATATTTTATTTAAATTAACTAGTTAATACTTAATATATTGAAATTAATACTTAAGGTTATTTACCTTAGAAGGAGTTTCTTTATTTCTAATTTAAATAGATTTCTTTATAGATCTAAATATAGTTTCAATATACCTCTTTAGATATTTAATAGGATTATTGATATTATCCTCTTTATTCTTAATATTACTAATAATAAGTTTAATTTCTTCTTATTCCTTTTTGAGAATCAAAAGATTACTAATACGACTATTCTTTTTATTTTTAGAAAGAAGAAATAGAATAAGAACTCTCTTAAGATATTTTTAGAAGTATTTAATTCTAATAGATTCTTTCTTATAATAGTAGTCTTCTTTAAAATACTAATCTTAATACTATTAGTTTTAAGTATTTTAGAAATTTAATATAAAAGTAAAAGTATTAGATATCTTAGTAATTATAGAAACTTAGTAAAATATAACTAAATAAGTAACTTGAATTAATATATTTTAATTTTATATTATTATTTAAATTTTATATCTATTTTAACTAGATAAATACTTATAGTATTAGTAATCTAACTTTAGATTTCAAGGATTAAATAGTTATGAACAAAATGAGTAAGGTTAATAAGAATATTAATATTAAGAAGTTTAAAAGAAAAGTAATAAATTTAGATTTAATTAAATAACATGTAATTTAAAAGGAGTTACTAAACAAAATAAATCTCTTGAAAAACTATCTATTTATACTATTATAATTATTATTAATCTAATTATTTCAATTCCTTCCTATTCCTAGTTTTATTCCTACTAGTTAATCTTATTTACTTATTATTTACCTACTAATAATTATTTTAAATTAATCTTTAAATATATTATAACTAATTTCTCTAGGGTAGAAACTATAGAAAGATATAGACTATTAATCTAATAGGAGTATTCTATTTAATCTAAACTTAGTACTTTACTTACTAGCCTATAGATTACTCTTTTATATAACTAGAAAGGTCTATATAGTTATATAAATTAAAGTATTTAATATAGAATAGTATATTAATTTAAAAGTATAGAAGTAGTACTAGAAGAATTTAGTAAATTAGTATTAAAAAAATAAGTTTAAATAGAGTGTATATTTATAGTCTATTTTAAAAGCTTTAGTATAATATCTATATTTATATTAAGTTGATTTAGCGAGTCTTATTTTATAATACATTCTAAAGCCTAAATATTAACTTTTCTAATTTAACTACTTTTAGTTATTTTTAGGATAATTATCTAATTAGTATTTAGTTCTATAAATATTTTCTTAATACTTATAGTAAGTTATTACTACAAATAGATAAAGGGTAATTTATTATCTTATAGTCCTTATAAGTCTAAATTACTCTTTATATTAATAGGTTCCTATAAATATTATTAAAAGTATTTACTTATAACTAATAACTAATATAAAACTAAAAGAACTTTACTTTTCTATTTATACTACTTATCTACTAAGCCTTATAGTAAATTTATAATATTAAATATTGTATCCTAAATAAATACTTGAAATTATTCTACTTTTTAAAAACTATAGGTAAACTAGTTGTATTAAAAGTCTATTAGTACTATCCAGCTATTAGCTTAAAATAGCTTAATTATATTAAACAAAATTTCTATACTAATATAGAATTATAATAGCTATTCTACTATTTTAATAGAATAATTCTTACTAAAATCTTCTTATATAGAATCAGAATAAAAAATCCTCCCCTTTATCTAATTAACTATAAGATTAACTTGATGAATATTACTATTATTAAAAGGAAATATAACAATATTAGTTTCTTATAAACTGATTAATAGGTTATTTACTAGTTACTATTTATATTTAAATATGTTATTATTAGTATTATAACTATTCTTGATATACTTTCAATTTACTCCTTTAAATATTCAATAAGTAGTAGGACTACTTTATAAATCTAAATAGAAAGATATATTAAATTCCTAAAAATCTAAATACTCTATTATTTATAATATACTTTTAGTACTATAGAAATAGACCTCCTATTTAACTATTGTTTACTCTATTATAAAACCTTATTAATTAATCCTTAAATCTATATCATAATAACCTAGGAAATAACTTTATATAGATTCACTATTGAGATACTAGTCTTCTACTAAAAAAGAATACTTCTTATCTAATTTTAATTTAAACCTTTCTTTCAGCATCTTGACAATAACTTTTCATCTATTAGCTTTACTAAAATCAAATTCTCTATTAGATTTATAATTATAGAAACTAGGAATTAAATAAGATAACTTCTCTATATTTCAATCTTTTGATATATAGTTTCCTATTAGTACTTATAGAAACTTTCTAATTATAACCTTAAAAAAGCTACTTCTAAAAATAATATTCTAAATAATATTAATAATAGTTTTTATAAAAGAGTTAAGTTTAATAAGTAGTTAAAGAGTTTGTAAGTATTTTATTAAAAACCCTCTTACTAACTAAATCTTATTGATTAAAATAAAACTAAATACTACTTCTACTACTATAATAGATAAAGAATTCTTTATAATATTAACTTGGAAATACTTAAAGAAATCGTATTATATTCTAAATATCTAATTTCTCTATTAACCTTATTACTATATTGATAATCTACCTCTTATATATTCTATATCATTCTATTTAATATAAGTATTTCACTAAGTAGTAATAAGCTATGAAATTCCTAAGTAAATTCAGTTTACTAATTACTTATTATATATTTTTAGCTAAATCTTCTAAATAAGATCTTTATTATAATAAGAACTTATTATATCTAACTAATAAAAGAACAACTTAGAATCTAAAGTTCTAAACTTTAAAACTAAAGAATTGAGCTTCCCTATAAAATATATAATAAAAACAGAAAAGAAAACTATCTCTTTAAACTTATAAATATATACCTATATTTCTAAATAATATCTAGAGAAAAATTAGAATCTTAAAGAAGTATTCTTTAATATACTACCTATTTCTTTAAACCTAATTTAAAAACATAGATCTTAAATATAAAATCCTTTAGTATTATATTAATACTTTTCTAAATACTTAATAAATATACTTATTATTAAAGTAAAAGTATATTTCCTTTATTATTATTACTTTTTCTTAAAACTATAAATTCCTTATAACTCTTTATCTCTTTAATACTTATAAGCTTACTTTCTATTAAAAAGACTTTTCCTAATTCTAATTCTAGTTTAAACTTATAAATATCTAGGTCTAATAGTTTTAAATATTTTATAAATACCTAGATAAATTTCTATATAAAATTATTACTATAAATTGAACTTTAAATTTCCTCCCTTAATAAAATTACTAATTTTTATAAAGAAGAATTTAATATATATGAAAAGATTTAGAATAATTCATTCTATTAGTATTCTAATTTCTACTCTGATAATTTATTGATTACCTTCTTTACATTATAAATTAGTATCAAATCTCTGACTTCTGATTTCTTATCTTAAAGAGTATTAGTCTACCAAGTATTAAAACTTTCTACTATTCTTTAATATTATTCTATAATTATTTTTATAACTTTCTTCTTATTTCTATTTAATCAAATAAATACCTTTATCCTTAGTTATAATTCCTCCTCTTTCATTTATACTAATATTTAGTCAAAAGCTTTCTATATAAGTATTAGAATCTCAATTAGTATTATTAACTTATAATTATATTTAAGATAGAAAGAGATATATCTTATTAATATTTAAACTATTATTCAATCTATAAATAATACTATAAATAGTAAGAATTAAAAGGTTTTATTTTTATTCTTTACTATTAAGATTAATAAAATATAAGTAATAAGCTAATATCTAATTTTAATAATACTATCAATTTATAAGTTTTAAATGGGAGTAACTTACTACTTTATATTATACTACTTATTCAATTTAATAATATACTACTTATTCTCTAGTCTGCTATTTATAATAAGTATATTGTAGAGATTATATTACGTAATTCCTTCTTTTTATAAAAACTTTAAAATGACTTTAGAAATTACCCTATTTAGCTATTATACTTCTAATTATCTAGTAAGAATATCTCTTATTTTAATAAAATACTATTTATTTATTCTTTAAATATCTAGGTTGATCCTATTGAATAGATATTTATATAGAATAATAAAACTATAAGAATTACTTATATACTTAGTTTAATATAATTAATAATCTAAGTAATACTTTACTACTTTATATACTTCTCTCTATATACCTACTTAGTAGTACTATTTAGATAGTTTATAGAAGACTACTTCTTAATTATAATACCTACTCTTATTATATATTTTAATAATAAGCTCCTATTATACAATAAGTGTATCCTCTACTTATTAAAACATTAGCTTATATCATACTACCTATATAAAGAAAACTAGTCTTACAACTAGGATATTAAAGCTTTATATTTAAACATTTTGAACTAATTAAAGTTAATACTAAGTAGTTTCTTTAGAATTACTAAGTAATAAATAATCTATTAAGATGTATATACCTAAACCTATAAGTTACTTGATATAACTAAAAGAAGTATTAATTTAAAGTTTATAATACTATCTATAGAATAATAGATATTAATATTATATAATAAAAGATATATAGCTATATAAGTTATAGAAACTAGACTTCAGGCTATATTCTAAAAAGATGTTTTAAAAGTTTAAATACTCTATATATACTATATTTTAATAGTAATAATAAAAGTTATTTTACTTCTTTATATACCCTCTATATAATACCTAGAAGTTCTTTTAAATAGCCTCCTTGACTTTTCATAATTATAAGCTTAGCTTTTAGTATTTTCAAATATTTAAACCCTTCTTTTACTAAAAATCAAATAGTTATAATGATTTTAATAACCCTTTTTTATTAAAACTTAAGTATTTATATATATAAGAATTTCTTTCTAATCTTTTTTTTTAATATATATATAGTATTATCTAGCTTGAAATATCCCTATATATTTCTTTTACTATTAATACTATTAACCTCTTAAAAATACTCTTATAATATCCTTATTCTTATTATATTATTTACTTAGCTATTACTCCTTCTTTTAACTTTCTTTTACTTTTTTCTTCTCCTATCTATTTATATTTCAATTAATAATTATTTAAAATAGTATTCTTTTAATTATGATAAACTTAGCTTATAGTAATTAAAAAGATCTAAATATCAAATTTCAGATATAATATCTATTATTTAATATATCTAGAGGGATAAAGAAGGCTTAAGAGTTTATATAATATCTTAATTTAAGCATATTATAAAATAAAGTTAATATTTTAATATTATTCAAACTATATACCTAAAGTAGTAAAAGTCTAACTTTAAAGGAAGTTTATCCTAATAACCTAAGAAGAATTAAAAGTCTAACTCTTTATAGTAATTTTAATAGATAATTAATACTTTAATAATTGATTACTATTTAAAATACACTTTCTAAATTATTATAAGAATAAACTTTATGTATAAAATATAAATTACCTAATAGTTAGACTTTAGTTTTTATTAAAATTAAATATTTAGAGTAATATCTTTATACTACTAATAAGATAGAATATATAAAATATAAGAATTATAATAAATAGGAAGTATTCTAAAAAGAATAAATCTTATAATCTTATTCAACTTTATAGTTATGCTCTATATAATATATTTTTAATAAGTATATTCTTAAGTTTATATATTAATTTTAAGGAACTCTATATCTTTAAAGTAAAGATAAGAAAGTAGTAGTTTATAAGGATATACTAATAGGATTATATAGTATGCCTAGCGACTAGCTAGCTATAGCTACTAAAATACTAGAAAGAGTTTTCAGCTAAAAGATTACAACTTAGACTTTTTAAATAATAATCTATATAGTAATATAGATCTTATTTATATATCTAGATTTTTCCTAATTAAAACCTTTAGCTATATTCTTATAATTCTACTATTTCTACTTAATTTTTCAAATAACTAGTATAAATAAGGATATTACGTAGTAACTAATTTTATACAAAATAAGTACTTTATAGGTATAGACTTAATACAAACCTTAATAAATTTTAATAATTAATATTTAACTTAGTAGAAATATAAAGTAAGACTACTAATATTATACTATATTATTATTAGGAATTAAGCGAATAAAATAATAATAATAATAAGATAATAACCCTAGGGGAAAATATTCCTAAAAAAAGATACTTCCTATATATTATTTAAAATAAATTAAGGCTTAATATTAATATAAGCTTTTATTAATAATATACTAAAGAAGTTGAAAGGGGATACTAATTAGATAACTTTATATAAGATATATTTTAAGGAAAAGAATACCTCTTTTTTAATATAAGAAGAAAAAGTAAAATAATTTCTATTATATTTTTTAGGTTTAAATAGTTATTAAGTCCTTAGTAATTAATATTTAGAGTTAATAAGTAATCCTAAATATTATTATAGCTATTATTCCTATCTAGACTAAACCTAATAGGTATCATAAGTAAGGTATTTAAAACTATATAGTCCTAAATAGTAATATACTAAAAGTAGATATAAAAATAATAAGAAGCTTATAAAAAGTAAATTATAGCTCTAATCTAATAGCTAGCTAAGTAATTAATAATACTTAGGTTACTTAAGGATTAGGAAAAGTTGTTTTTATATAACTATAGAATAATAAGGGAAGAATTTATAGTTAAATAAATTAATAATTAGATTATAACTATTAAGGATAGCTATTAAATCTAACTAAATAATATAATTAACTAGTAGATCTAATAAGTATTTATAAAATTAATATTCTAATTCTAAATAGAATAAAGAAATTATAAGGTTAACTTAAAGGATAATTCTATCTAAGTTAACTTTATTATATCTATTTACTAATAGTATATTAATTTAGAAATATAAAAGAAGTTATATAAATAGAAATTTAAAGAAGTATAATAAGGAGAATATTAATTACTTATATAGTATTATATTAAATAGTTAGTATTATATTAAAGCTTAAGTATACTTAGATTTAAATAGAGTAAGGGAGAAACCTTTATTTATTTCTACTAATTATACCTAGGTTTAAAAAGTAATTAATATAAAATAGGAGATATAAGTATTTATATATAAGCCTATAGTTTTTCTAACTATCCTTATTTTTATAAATAGTAAGATAAATAGGATTATTAATACTATTAATATTAAATAATTAGTAATAAGATATTAGTAGGTTAAGTAATATTATACTTATTTTAATCTAAAAGACTATATATATATTAGTTATACTATAGATTATAGGGGTATATTTCTTATATAGTAAGATAGAATATAAAGCTATAAATTATAGGAGTAAAATAAGTATAAATATAATACTAATAGCTACCTAAGGGTAGAATATTATAAAGTCTTATATTTTAGTTTAAGTTATTAATATTAATTCTTATATTAAGGAGATCTAGAAAAATAAGTAAGTATAGAAATAGAATTAATAGTTCCTATATTAGTTAAAAAGTTAGTCCCTATAGGGAAGATAGCTAAAGGTTTAATAATTATTCTCTAAAGGGTTAAAAAGATAGAAGTAATAATAAATATAGATTTATATTTATAAGTAGACTTTATTAATAAGTAGTTAATTATATTATTAAAGTTAATCTTAATTAAAATAATTATATTTATTAAAATTTTCTCTTATCTTATTAATATAATATATATATATATAGTCTTGTTATTCTTAATAATCTTTGAAGTAAATAAGTCTAATTTAATAATAAATATAGATTTATATTTATAAGTAGACTTTATTAATAAGTAGTTAATTATATTATTAAAGTTAATCTTAATTAAAATAATTATATTTATTTTAAAAAGATTTAATAGTTTAGTATTAAAACTAGAGAAATTATATCAATTAATATTCTTCCTTATAAATTTAAATAACTACTTATAGAAATTATACTAGTTGTTTACTAATACTTATTAATTAGAAAGATATATAGATTTCTTATTAAAATAGTATTCTATAAGTTAAAAAAGTATTATAATAGATATCTAGATAAATACCTAGTATTATAAATAGATATTTATTACTAATCTAGAAGTATTTACTTAAGACATTATTAAGAATAATAAAACTACCTATATATTATATATTAATAAGATAAGAGAAGATTTTAGAATTTATATAGAAGTATTCAGAGAAGGAGATAAAATTATTATAATTATAAATATCCCTAAGAAGCTTATAAATAAATAGGAAGTATTTAATAAGGTTATAATAAAATTAGTCTTAATTTTTAAAAAATACTAAGTATACTATTGGCTTAGAATTAAATAAGAAACTACTTTATAAGTTTATATATCTACTAAATAAGTAGTAATTAGAAGAGTTAAAAGTATATATTATAAATAACTTAACGAATAGATGTATATAGCTATTTATAAGTAAAATAAGTATATTAATCCTTTTTATTTTAAAGAAGAATAGCTCCCTATATCTCTATATTAACTAGAAGAGCCTTAATAAGATTATAATTAAGAATTATTACCTACTACTACTAATCGGCAAGCTTCTAGATAGACTCTGGGCAGTAATATAGATTTTAATAAAGGAGATATAGTTATCTATAGTAGGTATAGCTATATGAATATTACTATTAGTATAGTGAGGGGGCTATAAAAAGATCTCTATAACTCTAAGTCCTCTATTCTTATTATTATTATTATTCTAATTATTATTACTACTCTTACCTTTAGTCTTAGTAGATAATAGTAAACTAGGAGTATATATATTATAAAATATAATAATATTAGACTTATAAGGAATAAGCTAACTATTAGTAATAGTAATAAGATATTTAGATCTATTATACTTAGTATACTTAGCGAGGTAATAATAAAATTTATTATTAAATTAGAATAGTTATAAAATAATAAGAGTTTTAATACTTTTAAGTATTAAAATATAATAATATATATTAAGGAAATAAATAAGTTACTATTCTAAAGTAATAATAAGGCTATTATTATAAAGATAAATA